>QNQO01007145.1:0-227388 GCA_003290165.1 Berberis thunbergii
ACTACTGTTTTTCATCATACCTATCTGTTGGGAGTTTAGTTTGACTGTTACAAACACCTATTACAAAGTTTATGGATGGTTTTGTACTTGGAGAATTTATTTTTATATAATCGTCTAATTTTCTTTGATTGCATATCTAAAAGAGGCTAGGAAAACTTTTAGGATGTCAGCCAAAACTGAAATAACCGGTCCTTTACTAATTTGTGGCAGAGCTCATAAAATGTCAGCCAAAATTGAAAAGCGATTCTATAGACAGAACCTTTGTTTTTTATGACCATGTATTTCGAGATAAAGTAAATCTCTTTGGCACCCGAACACTTGCTGCGTTGACTCGAAAAGGTCTGCTAGCAATATAATTTGACTGCAAGCATTTTGAGTGTACCAGGAAAATGCCTCTAGCAAAAGACCCCTACAGAACACCTTTTATGATAAGATTACAAAAACAACCAATTGTCAGTGAAGCTCAAATAGCAAATAGGTACTAGTAAAGGAACAATCATAGAGTCTAGGAACAAACCAGAAGTCCTTCGCCAGGTCTTATAAGGCTACATATATCCACACATACCCTTTCCCCCATTCCAGCTATATCAACTCGTGTTACAGTCGCTTTAGTCAATAGTTTCGCCTCTGTATTTCTTTTGTCAACATATTCATGATAAACTTGACCGTGATGAGAAGTAATGCTTCATTAGAATTAAAAACCCACCCCTTGGGAAATTACCTTCAGTTCAAGGACAACATCAACATCTTTAGCTTTCAGGACAACTCCACCTAAATTAGTAATAAACTCTAATTAGATTGTTTCGCTTGGTAGGTTCCATTTTATGCAGTAGCACAACTGACTGGATCCTTAATTGCATCATTGGCACTTAAACAACTACTGCATCCTATAGAGAGATTAGGCATCACATCTCCTTTTGGCACAACATTTCAAACCCTTATCATGGAGATTGTTGTAACATTTTCAATGATGTTCATCACATCGGCGGTGGCCACTGATACTAGAGCTGTAAATTATTTCTATCCTTTGTCATTCAGTTTATATATACACTTATAATCGACTCCTTGTTTATCAATTATAAATTTTTATTTTTATCCTCATCTATTTGTAGATCGGAGAATTGGCTGGAATTGCAGTTGGCTTTGCAGTTTGCATCGCTTCCATTTTGGCAGGGTAAGAAAAATCACACAAAACATTCTCCTAGACTAAGTAGAATGTCTGAATGAGGCGAAATTAAATGGTTAAAATGACATTATTACTGAATCTAATAAATCAGAGAATTTTCGTGCTGAAAGTTTTCTATTGAATTGAATGTCTAGACTACATTTGAAGTTACCTCAAGAAAGATTTGTGCTTCTTTTGGAGTTTTTGAGATGGAAAATATTGTTTTCTGACTGGCTTGAAATGCTGCAACAATATTTTCAGCAGGTATAACCTAGAAATCACAACTCAAGACTGAGAAAGAGAATGTAATGACCTTCGAAATTTGATCGGTCATCATATAGGAATCACGAAATTCAAACAATTATTGAGCAGTATCAAGTAAACTTTGAATTTCAAATGATGGGGAAAAACAAATAAAAACTAAATATGTTGGTTTGGTTTATTGTGAAGAGTCATAGATGGTTATAAATTTATGAAGGTTGAACAATGAGTGAGTTGCTGATACAAATCAATATCGACAGTTCTTTTGCAGCTTCTATCTTGGGGTACACTGGCTTTCGTCCCAGTTGCAAGTCGAACTCTTCCAGCGCTAATGACATGTATGCTAATTAGCAACCTTGGTGCTTCCATCACAAAAGTCGCAAAAGATGCTCTTATTGCTGAGTATGGCCAAAAATGGAAAATGACCAGTCTCCAATCTTATGCATTCATGGGTCTTGCTGCTGGTAGCATTTTGGGCAACTTCTTTGGCGGTTATTTCTTACTCAAGACACAACCCAAGACCATGTTTCTTTTGTTCGCTCTTCTACTATCATTTCAGATGACTATTTCCTTGACTATCATTGTATTTGAGATATTATTTGATAGATTTTGACTCAATGTAATACATTTTCTTATTAATTACATTACTTTGCCTCCATTATTTGATAGATTTTGACTCAATGACTCAAAGTCATTTGATAGCAAAAAAAAAAAAAAAAAAAAATTTTGCCACGGTTTTAAACCGTGGCTAACTATTGCAACGGCTAAAAACCGTGGCTACCTTGCTACGGCCTAAAACCGTTGCAAGTTTAGCCACGGCTTAAAACCGTTGCTAAAGCTATTGCAACGGCTTAAAACCATGGCTAAACTTGAAACGGTTTTAAGCCGTGGCTACTCCTGCCCACGGCTTAGAACCGTGGCTAATATTTTGGCAACGGTTTATAACCGTGGCTAAAGCATCAACCGTCCTCGAGATAAAACCGTTGCTAATATTTTAGCCACGGTTTTTAGCCGTTACTAGGGATTTAGCGACGCCTCTACAGCCCACGGTTCTAAACCGTGCCAATGGGTTACCCCCACGGTTTAAAACCGTTGCTAATGGCCATTTTTGGTGTAGTGCACAAGCCATCTCAACCATAATAATTCTTGTGTTCATTTAACCATTTTCTTGTATTATGCTTCTGCATTGACAACGAAACAATCTTCTATTTTTTATTCTTCCAAATAATTATGTTGCCTCAAACATAAGTAAAATATCCAATAGTTAAACGTCGTTTGTCTCCTACACCACCCCAATCTGGATCACAATATCCCATAACTTCTGCATGATTACACTTATAAAACAGAAGGCCTTTTTGTGGTGCTGACTTCAAATACCGCAAAATTCTTACAACAACATGCATATGGATGCCACTCGGATCATACATAAGATGACTTACCACACTAACCGCATAAGATATGTCTGTTTGAGTGTGTGAAAGGTAAACCAAATGACCAATTAGTCACTGGTATTTTCCTTTATCAATAGGAACCTGATTTGGAAGTTCCTCAAGGCTATGGTCTTGTCTAATGAACTGGCAACCAAGCATGTCAGTCTCCCTCAATAGGTCAAGAACATATTTTCGTTGCTACAAAATAATATTCGTTGCTTAGACCAAGTAACTTCAACGTCCAAAAAATACTTCAAACCTCCAAATCTTTCATATCAAATTCAGATGCTAATAGTTTCAATCTAGTCATTTCATCAACACCATCACCGAGCAACAATCATATTTTCTACATAAATAATAAGTGTAGTCATCTTACCAGTTTCTTTTTCAGGAATAGTGTATGATCAACGTTACTCATTGCCCATAGCCATATTTCTTCATAGCTAGCCAGAACCTGCCAAACCATGCTCTCGGATATTGTTTTAAGGACCATTATGAAGCATTTTTCAAACTTACATACCAAACTAGTATATTAGAAGCACTGTATTCAGGTGACATACTCAACTTCTTCATGTAAGAAACATTTTTTTTACATTATATTGTTGTAAAAGGCAATCAAAATTTGCAACAATAGATAATAAGACCTAAACAATATTTAACTTTGCTACAGGTGTAAAAGTCTCCTGATAGTCAATACCATAAGTTTGAGTAAAACCACGAGCCACTGACCTTGTTGTATATTGATGTGGCTTATGTTTCACCGTAAACACTCCATTAACATTCAACATATTTCTTTTCTTCTAGAACCTTCACAAAGTCCCATGTTTGATTTTCTTCCAGAGCTTGCATTTCCTCAGCTATGGCTTTTTCCACATTTAGGGTCATTCAAGGTTTTTTGTACTCTGGTTGGGAATGGTGACAACTGACATTTGGGCGAAGATTTGAATAACACAAGGCAATTTTCTTAGTAGAAACATAATGAGCAATATGATACTTCACTAGCTTTGAGTTGTTAGGTGAGTATCTCTCTAGGGGTTTACCTCGAATACTCAGTGGTAGTAATTGATACCTATTCACCACAACTAGATATAATCGACATAGGATCATTAATTAAATTGTTAGTATTAACTTCAAAACCAATACATACCTCAGGAACATCAGTAATAGAAGAAGAATTATTGATAGGTATTGTAGTTGTAGAAAATGAGGCTTGTAGTACTAGGGTAATATTGAAAGCGAATCATCAAACCCGTAATAGTCTCAACAAGAATAGTGAACACCATATTCGAAACATAGCCATCCTTTTTGAATCTTCAAAACTCATTTTTCCCTGAAGAGGAGAAAGTAGATACATGTTGATAAAAATACACCTCGATTTCAAAGAATATACATTATAATCACATAAGTCTGTCTAAAAGGATGATGATAACATTTGTAGCCCATATGGTGTGGTAAATACCCAACAAAGACACACTTTAATGCACATGGATCTATCTTTATGCGTTGATGTTTATAGAGTTCAACAAACACAACACACCCAAACACCCGCGGTACCAATATTAAGTGGGAAGAAATAGTAACACACGTAGAGAATTTTTCCAAAGGTGTTTTGAAGTGGAGAATACTACTAGGTATACGGTTCAAAAGATAAATAACATATAAAAAAAGGATTACCCCAAGAAGCAGGTTTCATATGTAGGGATGGCAGTGGGGCAGATTTTCATGGATATCTGCCTCGCCCGCCCAATAAGAGCAGTTTTGGATGTGCCTAAATGAATTTCAGGATGGATACGGATATCCAAACAACATTCATTAAATATTTGGGGCGGATACAAATTTGGACAATTTGCCTCACAGATATTCGTTTAAAGTATGAAAATACTGAAATACACTTAACCTTTAAAAAGAAAAGAAAAACCCTAACCCTGCCTCTCATTTCTTTCACTCACTCACTATGCCTCTCACTTCTCTTCAGTTTTTCTTCGACCTATTTTCAAAGAAAGAAAAAAGTAGTCAAACAAGAGAAGAGCAAAAAAAAAGTCATTGCCTTCTCCTATTTCTACTGCGAGTGCCATTTCCAATGGTGGTAAGTTGCTCCAAGCGCCAGTGCCTGCGCTCGTGGATCCGTGTCGATACCTAAACATTGTTTCCAAGCAAAAACCCAAGCTGGATTCACTAAGAACTCTCATGGATTCCTATAAGGTAGGTTCTGGATCAAATCTTTGTTTTTTTTGGAAGGCGAGCTGGGTTTTTAAGGATCCCATAACCTATCAACTGGGCGACCTATAGGTCAATACCCATTAGAAAGTACTATGCCGCAGGTGAGATTCGAAGCTAGGACGTGGGGGAACAAACCTACACAGCCCTAACCACTAGGCCATAACACCATTGGCTGGATCAAATCTTGCAGCAGAGTTTCTGTTTCGTGGGGATACACTGAAATTTGGCTGAAACTGAATAAAATAAATGAGCTTAATTTCATACCAGAGAGGTCTTTAGCTATGGAATCTGAAGAAAATTGATCGATCAAGTGATGGGTTTGAAAGGGGATTACAGTGCTGATGAGGTGATTAAGGTTTAGTGAAGTTGAATTTGAGTGATTAGCGTTTAAAGGATGGAAAGTGAAGAGAAGATGAAGGTTTACGCACGTTGTGTTCTACAGACTACGGTTTTGACTTGGGACATTGTTATTTGGTTTGACATGTGGTAGGGGTGTGGATAGTTTGACTAAGAGCATCCACATTTAAGAGGTGTTTGATATTCAAGTTTAGCGGGGTGGATATCCACCAATACATGTGAAACAGGGATAGTTTTTAAATAAAAAAATAAACGGTTTGGCGGGGCGAATTTGGAGATCCGCAACTCTAACCGGGGGGGGGGGGGGGGGGGGTGTTGCTAAAATATGCCCCATTGACATCCCTATTCATGTGGGCACCAATTAGACAAGCACATATAACCTCAAGTAGATGACTTTTTTTTACCTTCTGCCACACCGTTCTGCTGGGGTGTAGAGGACATGTTGTCTCATGAATAATGTCATGATCCTGCAAATAAGACTGGATCACACTATCGACATATTCACCACCTTTGTCTGACCTGAGAACCTTCACCTTAGCACAAAACTTAGTCTGTATCATAATATGAAACAAACAAAAGCATTCGTAGAGATCACTTTTATTTTTCAAAGCATATTTTTATTCATCTCACAATGAGGTATTATAGGGATACAATATAATCGTAACTAGGAAGAAAAAAATAATTATAATTTCAGTTAATCCGATATTCCTAAATAACTACAGTCAATGTTAAATAGATATTTCGAATTATATAACTATTATAATTGTTAACATTCCCCCGCAAAATAGGCATAGATATAACAAATGCCCAGCTTGTCAAGGGAATTAGCAAATGTAAATCAACAAGATAGCAACTCAACAACAACAAAACATCAACAAAAGTAGTAAAATGAATAACTGACGGGAGTAGTTTCCGAGGGCACGTAGGAAGACAAATAAACAAATTCATCTCATACCGTTCTATGACACCAGTGACCCAACTTTTCACAATAGCGGTTCCATGGCACCTATGAGCAAACTTTTCACATAAAGGCGAAGAGAAGACAAATTCTTGTACTTTCCCTTCTAGTTTCTTCTTCATACCATGTCAAAACGAAGAGATAAATATGTATGTGGAATATTTTTTATTATTATTTACAATCAACTAATACATGGGTACATATTTACAACTCTGTAAATCTATCTAAATCCTAAAATATTGATAACTTGGTGTATAAGGATTAACCTAATAGGAACTAGTGGCCTAATATGGAACAATACTGGTACAATGATTAATTTAATATGAAACAATATAGGAAAGGGTAAGCTAATAGGAAACAATAACCTAATATGATCATGCCAACAATTAGGAGATTATATTTTATGCTCGTTTGATAATTTACACATGAGCATTGATGGTAACTGTATAATAAATCTATCACATTATGATTAAGAATGCTTATAAATCTGAACCAAACTTTGAAAACCTAAAAAAAATCACAAAAGGAAATATGACGTTAGAATGAATACAAAACAACTATATATTATAGACAAAAACAATAAGATCAAACATGTAAGAATTGTGATTTTTTTTTGATGAGGTCATCTTAGGATTAAGCTCAACTTATTCAAGTGGTGTTGGAGAGATATGATTGAGTATTTAGACTTGGGAAGATAAGATATTAGTTTAGGTTCAAATCACGGAAAGAGATTTTATGAATCACTACAAAAAAAATTGACATCAGTTGACCCAAAACCATAGCTAAAACGAAACAGTGACGGCACACCAACCGTCGCCATCCCGTAGCAACTATTACCGTCGCTATTTGAATTGGCGACGGCAGAATAGCCGTGGCTAATTGGCGACCGCTACACACCGTCACTAATTTGAAAAGTGCCGTCGCTAATTTCCAAAATCAAATACATATTAGCGACGACCAGATTACCGTTGCTAGCTAGCGACAGTTTTGTGCCGTCGCTAAGTACCGAATATAAATGCTGATCAGCGACGACCAGATTGTCGTGGCTAGCTAGCGACGGTTTCCTGCCATCGGCTAAGTACCGAATAGAAATGTTGATCAGCGATGGCCAGATTGCCGTGGCTAGTTAGTGACGGCTTCGTGCCGTCGCTAAGTCCCAAATAGAAATACCCATTATCGACGGCCAAATTACCGTGGCTAGTTAGTGACGGCTTTGTGCCATCGCTAAGTACCAAAAGAAATGCTGATCAGCGACGACCAGATTGCCGTGGCTAGTTAGTGACGGCTTCGTGTCGTCGCTAAGTCCCGAGTAGAAATACCCATTAACCATGGCTAACAAATAAAATTGAAAAATAATTTTTTATAATTAAATTATATTAATTTTAAATTTTGGCATATACTTTTTTTTTGTCATTATATTAATTTTAAGATTTGGCAAATTATAAACATCACAAAAAATAAATTAATTTTCATATACTCAATAAATTGTCCATCACAAAAAAATACAATCCCAAATACTGTCAACCTCAAACTTAAATAACTACATAATACTGTCAATCCCAAATACTGTCAACCTCAACCTCAAACTTAAATAACTACATAAAAAATTGTGATTGTCTATGGGACATAAAACAAACTTTTTACATACAGTAATTGCACACAATAATTGCTTTAAGATCTGCATCGGCTTGGTCTTCTGACGTGGCTATTATCAGTTCACCAACATCACCAGAACTGCATTAAAATCACAATTTGCACAATCATCAGAGTAAATAAATAATGTCAACCTAAATGCTTTGTTATGTATTTATTAAAAAAATAATAATAATAAATACAATAATTTGTATGTCTATGTGACAACTTCTAGTCACACACAACGTAAAGTAGTGCTACCATGCACATGCACCATTAGAAGAAAAAAATTCAGGAGTAAGAGCTCTAAAAGTTATATGAATTGGTGAACTAAATTGATGAAGGATGTGAAGCACTGGAGTACATGTTTTGGCATTTCATTTACCTTGAGAGAGAATGGCGTCAAGTGGGGGTTATTAAGATGCTTCATCGCGTCTGTCTTATCGCCACCTCCTTGTTCAGAAGCACCATTGCTTTTCAATTGTTCGTCAAATGACTAGAATAAGAGTTGGATTGCTTGGTAAGTTTACAATTTCACAATCAAATATAATGAGAAAAACCGAATAATAGGTTACAAATATCGTACATGAGCTTAATGCCACGATTATTTTTCCTCCAGTCAGGCTCCAACCACAATAGCAGAGATCTTTGATCATATCCTTCACGAGCTTCTCCATCCTTGGTCATTGAATTTCCCAGACTCAAGTCAAGATTGTGGTTTGGATCAATTCCTGTACATTGTTACTCCCAGAATATTAGTAGGTGGTAATCTAATTCATAACTGGTTGAGGTTTATCATTTTGTAATTTTTAGTTTCTATTACATGAATTAAGAATCTATGCTCAAAGGAGGTAATATTTTATCCTATCAACAAAAAAATCTTAATGTAGTAACAACATCTATGTTCAATGCCACTATTCTCATTGAATCTTGCATATCCCACCTGGCCATGTGGTTATATTATTTTTCAAGCATGGAGCACACAAACGGAAATTAAAGCTATACCTTCACAAGCAGGCATAACCATCTCCATGATACTGAACATCGTTGACGAGGGGACACTTACAGACTCTGCCCATGAAAGTGTCCTACACAAAATAAAATAATCTATAAATTAGTGTCAATTGAGAATGGAATAAGACCATAAACCATACAGAAAGGTTCCATCAAAAGATACTCAACATGATTTCCATAGAATACCTTGCAAGCTGTTATATTATATTTTGTATCAATCCAACAACCACCATTTCTATCAAGGCACTCGTTGGTCTCAAGATCTATACAAGTAGAAAAAACAACAGAATGTCAATTTGAAAAAAACATGTCAAGAGCTTCAGTGACCAGATAATCTGGAACAGAACTTGGCACCAACCTCCACTCAAACAAACCGGAGGATCAGTTGTCTCCTTAAAGCCTGCACATATAGCCTTCAGTACGAAAGTTCTCTCAAGTTTTCCTTTAGAAAATGTGAAAGAATGGTGTTTAATCATACTGATGACATCACAACAGAATTCATTCTCAATATAACAACCAAGGGCCTTGGCAAGTAGAATGTGTTGATGAATGATAATTTGAAAGATGAGTATAACCGTATAAGTAGCACAACATTATTAATGAACATGCAAAGAAGAACTGTATAACAACATCCTGTAGAAAACTACCAACTATGAATCCGTAAGAAATTAGCTGATATTGGTACCAAAACCATCCGAGTAACAAAATCAGGACAAGAAAAATAAGACAAAGAACCAGTTTTTCAGATAATGGTCAAACACCATCTTGGTGCACCCAGATAATAAACATGCTCATAATAAGTAAAACTAGAAGAGTGATGCATATAAACCTCGATACTGGACATTATTAATAATACCCGCATTTAGCCAAAGCCAAAAAATGAAACAATCTTTGAATCAACTATCCTGAAAAGAAATAACAAAAGCTAAGAACAAACAAGGACTTGAGCAAAAACAGAGTGTACCCAAGGCTGAATAAGCAACCAGCGTACACACAATAACCGCATCCACGCAGTCGCAGAATCTCAAAAACTGCAACCACGCAGCAAATCAGGCCGCAACACTCAGCACTCAGCCAGAACACAGCATCACAGCAGCAGTGCATGTCATCGCAGCTTCGGACCGCAGTAAACGCAACACCCATCCAAACAGAGAACACTCTGTTTTGTGAAAGACTGCCCAGTCCAGTGCGCACCCACCGTGCTGCTGCTCGTCCCCCTAATTGCAATCCTGTTTTGCAGTTCCCTGCAGTCTAAAAGAAATCAATTTAGTTCGCTCAATCCTGCAAGCCAACGAAGCATCCTGACACGAAAAAATAATTGCTGGTTGAAACACCAAAACGCCCGCAGGCTCGCCCCAGCAGACTTCCTTAACTTTACGCGCAGCATTGTGTAGATCAGATATACACATAAAGGCTGCCTCTACTCTTCGCCGTGGCGAAGATACGCCGTTTGTAATCTATCTAGCACAATCAAGCCTGCTATAGAGTAGTGCTAAAACCAACATATGAATTAGTCTCGTAAGCTTGAGTAACTCATGAGATGTCAACATTTATATTTACGCAGAAAAGAGTGAAATGAAAAATGAGAAGATGAAACAGCAGGAAAGGAAGATTAATAGTAAAACAGCATACAAGGGGAAGAAGAAATGTACTGTGACTATAGACAATACCCGGTTCAACAATCTCTCCAAGAACTAATATGCCCCCTCCACCATGGCTATTATCAGTTCACCAACATCGCCAGAACTGCATTAAAGTCACAATTTGCACAATCATCAGAGTAAATAAATAATGTCAACCTAAATGCTTTGTTATGTATTTATTAAAATAATAATAATAATAAATACAATAATTTGTATGTCTATGTGACCACTTCTAGTCACACACACAACGTAAAGTAGTGCTACCATGCACATGCACCATTAGAAAAAAAAATTCATGAGTAAGAGCTCTAAAAGTTGCATGAATTGGTAAACTAAATTGATGAAGGATGTGAAGCACTGGAGTACATGTTTTACATTTCATTTACCTAGAGAATGGCGTCAAGTGGGCGTTATTAAGATGCTTCATCGCGTCTCTCTTGTCGCCACCTCCTTGTTCAGAAGCATCATTGCATCTCAATTGTTCGTCAAATGACTAGAATAAGAGTTGGATAAAAACACAAGGCAAGGCTGAAAATGTGCTCCTCTCTCAAGCTTCTTTCCTTGTTATTCTGTCATCAACGAGGAAAATGTCAAAAACAAACTTGAAACTCACAAAAAAAAAGGATGTTGCATGATTTATCAGCTAAGATGATTGTTAGATGCAGTGCTATATTGTTGAATTGAGTTCATGGATAATTATTCAGAAAATATTACAGATGATGGACTAAAGGCAATATTGGTCAATTGCAGCTACCAATTCAATTAGGAAATTATGAGCATGCTGCAGATACACTGTTGATATGCTACGATGAGGCCATGAATTGTCTTATAGACCTTCATAACAAGTATCCAAATTTTCAACCACCAGAAAAGCTTGTCACAGGAACAACTTATGTAAAACTAGTAATACATGTGATTCAGGACTTACTGAAGTTTCTTGGCTAAGTAATTTTTGTAAAAATTATTGAGGAGGTGAAAATGCCAATAGGTAATTAAGAGAATAAATGCCAAGTCTGTTGTTAATTGTTTAGAACCAAAAGTATTAAATAATTTATACTTGATTGTTCATGCAATTAATTTGACTCGTAAGAATTTCTGTCAAGTATTTCAATTTTTAGACACATCTTATTAAGTTGGTTTTGGTTTAGTTCATTCAAAACTTTGATATCTTCCGACTAATAAACAAACAACTATATACAATTTTTACTTGTACAATTAGAAGAAGATTGAATACCAAAGACAAAATCTTTCCATGGATGAAGAGCTTATGTTCTTGGATCCGTTAGCACTCTGTGAACCAACAAGGACCCTGTCAAGAGCTCCTTTGGGCCTCCTTCATTATGGAGGTCTGGAAGGAAAAGCCTAGGGGATTGACAGTATGAGCTGGAGGATGTACCGATCAGTACCATTGTTGAATGAGATGATAAGAAGATGGTGTCACTAGGTGAACAAATAAAGATAAGAATGAATATGTTTCCTAGAGTAAGTGTCTGGCTGATTTTACTAACATACTTCTCCATGTGGAACTAAGTGAACAAATAAAGATAAGAATGAATATGTTTCCTCGAGAGAATACAAACTTACCACTGGATCAGGTGCTTCCTTTTGCTTGCACATAACCCATGGAACACCGACATTGAGGCCTACGACCATGTTTGCGGCCCATTGCACGTAGTTTATTCCATCCTCCTCATAAGCACGTTGAATGTTGTTGTATTCATTTTCGATTTGTGCCAAAATGATCGGACCACCTTGTCCAGCAAATAGTTTCTCGGCTTTCATCTTGTCTATGATCATCCTAACATACTTCTCCATGTGGAACTGCACTTTAAGGAGATCCAAGCACTCATTAAACATAAAATTTTAAGAGATCCCAGTATCTTAGAACAAAAAAGCAAAGTAAAAAATGCTCAAAGATAACTAATACCAATTTAACCAACATTAAGAAAATCAGATTTCCAACTTGATCGTCAAAAACTAGCCAACAAATCCAAACTTATCATTGTTTTCAAGTACTGATATTTTTACTCCAAATATCAGATAGGATATTTAAATATAATAATTCAAGTGAAACTCCAAATTAAAGTTTACCAATTGGTTGTCCATGTAGGCACGCAGTGTGCAAATATGAAACATAATTGGTGATTGGAGAATATTTTATTTGAAAAGACCAAAAGCATAATTTCGTACAAGTAAACCATTATTGTCAATGAAATTGCTAGGACATCGTCATTGTTACGAGGCCTATGATGTTGAGAAGCATACTGTACCCAACCATTAAGCATACCATCATAAAGTTTCTCCATTCAGATTGGCATGACAAAACTATTAAATACTAATAGATGACTCCCTAGAGGTATGAAAGCTTAAACTAGACCAGAAAACAACCATTCAAGAAACCTCATCAACTCAAAACATTAAAACACACCTCAAATTCAAGAACTTGGAACAAATGAAATCAAAAATCAAAACACCCCCATTAATGAAAAGCCATAGACTAGCATGTAAAGTACAATAAAACCCAATTTTTATACCCGACATTGAAAGGATCAGCTGAACCATCCACGGGCAAATCCCTATAAAGAATAACCAACTCCACAAAATTATAGGAGAACTACACATAAAAGACTTCAATAAAAAAAACAATTTGATAGTAGCCTACATGGAATAAGAAGCGCGATTGATACAAGGGAGGGATGAACATATTCTGACGAAAGGAATTGCTGGAATCAAGCTCTAATGAGATCAAGACCCTTCCTAACTCTTTGTAAATTACGAGAAAGGCTCCCGGTTTTCTGACTGTTACGAGAAAGGCTCCCCTCCATGCAATCGGTTGGTAGCTCCCATGACAATAACATGAGCTTGTGATTTCAGTCCATCCATGACTTAAAGAGCTAGGGGTGTCTACGAGGGAGCTCCACTAGCTCCCTGATCTGAGCCATCTACTTTCTCACGTTCATTTACCTATGCATTCAACAAATTGTTACTAATTTTCCAAGCAGCCTTTTACAAGCATACAAATAGCATTCAAGCAGCATTCAGCATACATTTGAGCACTTGAAGCATACGATTCAGCATTCAGCATACATTTCAGCATTCAGCATACATTTAAGCATTCAAGCATTTCATCACTTTAGCATTCAAGCAACTTTCAACATTCAAATTAGCTATGGTTAAAGTTTAATTATTCATGTATTTAGATGCGTATGGTTAAAGTTTAATTACTCACCCGGCTTGGCTGCGTCGCGGATCCCATTAGAGGTTGCATGTTTGACATGAATGTTCTAAATGCCTCCATTTCATTGGTCAACGTGTTTACCTTTCGATTGGTTGTCTCCAGATTTGCTGTCGTTGTCTCCAATTTTGCTTCAGTGGCTGCTAGCTTCTCCTTCGTAGCTACGAGCTCTTGTGCAGTTGCATCTTGAGCTGCAATCAGCTGTTGCTTAGTAAGCTCATGTGATTCCACTAGTTCACGTACTTTGGCATTAGCTTCATCCCCCACTGCATTGCGGAGCATTTTCCGAGTGACGCCAACCCCATACATCTTGGCCCTCCCATGTTCATCCCCCCATCACATCTGTAAATGCCTCCTCCCTATTTATTCCCTCTCGGCCATCTGTTGGTTGTGTTAGTTGTTCCATTTGCTCCTACATCAAAACAGATGCGCATACCCATAAACCATAAATGATCAAATACAGTTTATGATGGTTAACAACATTTGAACAACACATTAACTAGGTACATTCATATAATTCCATAGAATATAACGTACATATCTTCTTGCTGCTTCAGACTGAGGGAATAATCCATCAGATAATGTGTAAGTTGCTTTGAACATTTGCATACGATCTGGTTCTTGTCCATTTGGGTTTTTTCTCTCTGGAATAATACAAATTACATTAAAAGAATATACATAAGCTAGTACATCTGCATGCATTAAGGGGTAATAAATGAGCGGCATGGCACACAACATACATTATATATAGAAATCATTGGGAAAAAAATTGCTACCGCTTCCTCCCATTTACGTGCAAATGACATGGTTCCACATCGATGAATCATCTTCAATCGGGCATGATTTGATTTATTTTGTGCACTGACTTTCTGCATACAAACACAAATTCATAGTTACAATTCCTTTCAATCATATGAACTATCATACTAGTTAAACTACAGTACTTAACATATACACCTTAAAATTTTTGCTCCTCCAGTACTGTACAAGCATCCGCCACTGAGCCTTATCCACCCCATCATCAGTGTGCTCATATTGTTGCTCAAGTGGTCGATCATACCTATGATATGCCCTGAACAAATTTTGTTTCCATTGTTTCCAGCAATAGCAAGTTTTAGTTTTGACCCATCTCTGTCAAATTTTATAATAAAGTTTTTTTTAGTATAATATAATCACATGACGATATATAAAAACACTAATTATCAAATTTGAAACAAAACCACTCGTCAAGATAGACAAAGACCTTAGTTTTGTCCGTACAGTTTTCGAATGAGAACTTTGCCTGTAACAAAATGTAGGATTCCAATAATTATCAAGCTACGATAAGTAATATAGAAATACGATTTGGGAAAATGTGCTATGTCGTATATTATTAAACTTGCAAGACTATTACTGATATTAGCTTCCAAATAGTTTCCTTCACATCTAGTGAAATCTTCGGCCATTTGCAAGGTGAAAGAGGCACCTTATTTCCATCCCGTGCGATTATACCAATTTCAGTGGATACTTTTGCTGCTGTCTTGCCGATAGGCTGTCCAAAGGCATTGCATTTCACCACCATCAATTTTGTATGGTTTGGGCCATCATATTGATGCATACCCCTGCGTTTCTTATATTGTTGTACTGCAATTCCAATAGCACCAAAGTGAAATAAGCTATATCTCATGAATATTAAAAAAAAATTCGATTTCCTCAAACTATGTCATATCTGGAAAAAAAATTTTACACTTGCGATAAGTCTGCAAACATTACCTATATGAACAGCTTCATCCCTATGCCTTGTAGATAGGTGTCCATCCGCACTCCTCTCTAGTTGTTGTTCAATTTCATTCATATCATGGTCAGCAAGGTCTTGTTGATCTTTAGATAGCGGCTGTCCCTCTCCAGCTCTAGAGGGAGTAATAGTCTCAGGGACTACACTATCTGTTTGAGATAGTTAAGACACATGCTGTGACCTTTCCTGACTTGATATAGCTTGTGAAGTAGAAGCATGTTGTGATAAGGTTGCTCTTCGAGAATGCAACTGTCCTCTTTGAGTTAGACGCCTCATCTCTAGATTTTTTAACCTGTTATAACATTCAAGATTGCACATATTCATGTATAGAAAAAAATATAAGTTCAGAAAGCAACATCAAATTTATCACAGCCATAGAGCCAAATAGATTGAACCACATATATTAAACCATTGAATAAAATATAAGTACTAATCATATACTATGCATATTGTAAAATAACATTAAAGTTGAGTTGCAGAACATGTTCATCACCATCCATATTATCAAACTTCATACATTACTCTATGAACTTAGAAGACCCAACTTGCTAACACTCTATTACAACATCTTCATCACCATCCATATTATCAAACCTTCTAACAGGAACGGGCTCAGATTTAACAATTTCTTCTTCAGTGGATGTAGACGACCCTCCATTGACATCATAAAATTCTCTAGGCTTTATCTTAACAGGGACGTGCCACTCAGTTTTAACAGGATTTTGTAAATAAAAGACTTGTTTCGCTTGTGAAGCGAGAATGTAGGGTTCATCCGTACATAGTAGTCGATTAAGTTTCACAATTGTGAATCCCAACTCGTCTACCTGAATGCCGTGCCTATCAACCCAATCACATCTAAATAGGACTACATGTCGCCCTCCTCCATAATCCAACTCTGTGATGTCAGTCAACACGCCATAGTACGTCACATCTAACGTTGTGGGGGAATTGTCATTAACCGTTCCATAATTAATGCAACTTGCCGAGAGTACAACTCCACTGTTCTAGGTTTTACTTCTCCTATCTGCACACTGCGTGCAATACCTACACCCATTAATAAGGTATTTTTTAAACTTGCGAACAACCTTCGAAGGACCCCACGACAAGTGTTGAACATCATTAGGTTCATAAGAACTGCTGACCTGCTCATTAGAAGCCAAAGAATGCACAACCTTAGTATTTGGTTAACATGAATTTACAATTTAGTAGAGGCAAAACTCACAACATCACGAAACCATTGAGGAAACTCAGAGTTATGAATCCGATCAATGTCTATTTGTCGTTTGGTATCGTGCTCGGAGGGCTTCCTTATGTTATCTACAAAAGGTTAAGATGCATTAGAGATACTAAGGCTGCTACAAAGGCGAGATTCAAGTGGAGAGGAGATAGTAGACATGCATACATTACATGTGTGTATATTTCATATGTGTTAAATAACACCCATCTATGCATTTGTACTCACGTAACTTCGTCAATATTCATAAACTCTGCCTTCCCAATGCCACGCCCGGGCGATGAGAAAATGTTGAGGAAGGATCGTGCTGCTTGCACATAATTATCATCATTTCGCACTGGCCGGTTAGACCTTGTCTCGACATCGTTCAAATATCTTGAACAAAATGTCAAACATTCTTCAGCCAGGTATCCTTCAACAATTGATCCCTCAGGACGACTTTGATTGCGCACATATGACTTCAATGTGTGAAGGTACCTAGGAGAAATAATTTGCCATGATATATTAGTAGTTATTTTAATACATACTACCTAACATTATGACACATGGTTTGGGGATTTACCTCTCAATAGGATACATCCAGCGATAGTGAACATGTCCTGCTAGAGGTATATGACTTTCTAACTGCTCATAGCAATTAACTGTCCCAGTTTTGGAGCACAATTCACGAAAATACGTACTTAGCTCTATCAAATCTGTACTAACTTCTTTGGGAAGAATTTTGCGAATTGCTATTGGCAGTAGCTGTTGCATTAATATATGGCAATCATCGGGATAAGTTACTCGAATAGCCATCTGGCACTTTAACCTTGGAGAGCACTGTGCAGAGTAGCTTTTTCTCTTCCGCGGTCAAGGAGTAACACACCTTAGGTAAATGAACCTTACTAGAAGTAGTTTCTGGATGCAGGAGATGCCTAATGTCCAGTTCTTGCAGGTCCAAGCGGGCATTCAACGTGTCCTTGGTTTTCCCTTCCATGTTTAGTAGTGTTCCAACTAAACTCTCGCAAATGTTCTTCTCGATATGCATCACGTCAAGGTTATGACGTATTAAGAGATGTTCCCAATAAGGCAATGAAAAGAAAATACTTTTCTTCTTCCACCCTATTATTTCTTCACAATCCCTTTTGCGCTTAGAGCCAACTACTTGTGCATGGTGCTTCCCAAACGTTATTGTCACCTTACTTGCCTCGGCTAGCAATTGTTGGTCAGTGAAGTTAGGGGGAGGAGATCGTAGTTCAATTTTTCCATCAAATGATTCTACTTGACGTCTATATCTATGAGTCTCATCTAGAAAGCGACGATGACCCATATAACAAAACTTTCGAGAGTTTTTAAGATAATGACGTGTTGTCTCCACATTGCAAGTGGGGCATGCATACTTGCCTTTTGTGCTCCACCCAGACAAGTTTGCATATGCAGGAAAGTCATTAATTGTCCATAAGACAGTTGCATGCATCACACAATTTTCTTTCCTTGATGCATCGTATGTTAGACGCCCAACATCCCATAATTCCTTCAACTCATCAATCAATGGCTGTAAATATACATCAATATCATTGCCTGGAGCACGAGGTCCAGGAATAAGCAAACACATCATAAAGAAAGGTTGCTTCATACACATCCATGGCGGTAGATTATATGGAATTAAGACAACTGGCCACGTGCTGTGTGCAATACTAAGAGTTCCAAATGGGTTAAAGCCATCACTTGCCAATCCTAACCTGACATTTCGACCATCAACAGCAAAGTCTGGAAATTGATTATCGAGATGTCGCCAGGCCATAGAATCAGCAGGATGCCGTAGGATATCGTCCCGTGCTCGTGAGTCTGCATGCCAACGCATGCTTGATGCTGTCTTAGATGACATAAATAGCCTCTGTAACCTTGGAATAAGTGGGAAATGCCACATTGTCTTAGCAGCTACCCCACGTCTCTTACTAGTAAGTACATTAGACCCATCATCTGCTTGTTTCCACCTAGATAAGTGGCATATAGAACATGATTCTGCATCCGCAAATCCATTTCGATACAACATATAGTCATTGGGACAAGCATCAATCTTTTATAACCGAGGCCAAGATCATTCACAATTTTTTTTTCCTTGTAGAACGAATCAGGCAAGCATTCACCAAGGGGGAGCACCTTTTTAAGAAATTTGAGTAGTTGAGTTACAGATTTGTTGGTCCAACCATTTAGACACTTTAGGTGAAACAAGTGGACAAGGCAGGACAACTTGTTGACATTCTTGCAACCAGGGTATAGCTCTTGCTTAGCTTCCTCAACTAACTTGTAAAATGACCTTGCCTCTTCATTTGGTTCATGGTCAATGTCTTCTTCTTCACCCATAATTGGCGAATGCCCAAATGCGTCATGTAACATGCCTTCCATATCGTCCTTTTCCTTTTCCTCTTCCTCTTCCTCTGAATCTTCAAAATCTGCCCATGCATCCATTACTTCCAATTCACCGTGGTGTACCGATATATCTTTGGCATACTGACTATCCCACCCAGAAATGATTAGATGTTCCTGAACAGTGTCACGTACATGGAAATGTCTGTTACGACACCTTTTGCATGGACATTTTATCTTTCCATAAAAAGACGACAAATCAAAAGCATCATTAAGGAAGGTGCGGAACCCTAGTTCATATTCGGTGCTGAGATGATTATGCTCAATCCAATCTTTTTCCATGTTGGAATCTAACTTAGCCTGGATAATAGTATGAAGATGAATTTATTAATTGACATTTATGAAAACCAAAAATTTATTCTTTTAAAAAGATAAAGTAAAACAAGTATATATTATACTTTATCTTTTACGGCTATTCAAATTTGAAGCTTGCTATTGTAAGGTTTTACAAACTCAATATGTTATTTCTGTATGATGCTCTATCCCTAAAAGCCATGCAAATGGAGGATCAACCCAAATATATCAAACGAACCCAAAGTTCAAATTAAACGAAACAAGCAGGATACTGCACGCTTATGGCATATCTATCCATTAGCTAATAATTTATTATTCCACGCTTATGGAATGTCTCTCTCAAAGTAGTTGTATATATTCATTTTCAACTTCACATAAAAAGCAAGCAAGCCAAATGCAGAATAATTAGAAGTAAACGACAATTTCAAATCATTAACCCTAAGCGAGCTCGAAGTATGAGCTTTATGTTATGTCTGATAAGTTGTTATTAGAGAACACCTTAGTTTCATGACAAGTTTGCCTTGTCATGCAAGCTCCTTTTTTTATTTTGAATGCCCTAGAATGAAAAAAAAATGCAAGAAAAGCAGGGCACTAACATGGTCAACAAAAGCAGTGCACTAACATGGTCAAAACAAAACCAATCTAATCAAGCATTTCACTATTGGTTGGTACACTTAAAATACATCAAAAGTGTGGATGGTCTGACTTAATTCTACCATCCACATCTATTGCTATAGATGGTAAGAAAATTTAATAATTCATTAAATTCCACTTGAGCTCCATGAAAAAGTTTTGCTAAATTTGAACATGTAAGGAATTTTACAAGTATATTTTGATTGTATGGAAGAAATTTTACAATCATACTATTACACTGAAAACTAAAGCTTGTGTAGGTATATATGAAAACAGACTTGGGAAGGTTTAGACGTCTAGCTTGAATTCCTAGAAGAGTTCTACTTCCATCTTTAGACTAAAAGTCTGTGAGTTTGGAGTAGTATTAGTTGTTCGCCACTTTTACAATTCAAAACAATATAAAAAATTTGCATCTTTACACTAAAATTTGCAAAACAATAGAAACCTAAGTGAGAGATTCTACTTCCATCTTTAGACTAAGAGTCTGTGATTTCTACAATATAAACAATATAAACCTAAGAGTCTGTGAATTCTACAATATAAACAATATAAAGAATATAAACCTAAGAGTCTGTGATTTTATTTTTACTTACCTTGAACCCTTGTTAGAGCACAAAAACCCCAAATTTCTCCCACCTTGAAGTTGAAGAAATGAAGAATGAGATGATCTTCCTGGATGCAGAAGGATTCCAGGCCCCTCAGCAGGTGACGTGGCGCGGGTTCTTCCTCTCAGACCTTCTTCCTCTGAAAATCGAGGGTTCTTCCTTTCAAAATATGGTTCTTCCTCTCAGACCTTCTTCTTCTCACAGTTTCTTCCTCTGAAAATCGTGCATTTTCCTCGCAGAGCTTCTTCCTCTCAAAACACTTTGACGCGGGATGTCAAACCTTCGTCTTCTCAAAATTGGTCTTCCAAACCTTCTTCCTCTCTCTGCGTCGTCCTTTGCAATGATTCTTCCTCTCACAGGTTCTTCTCAATGATTCTTCCTCAATGATTCTTCCTCTCACAGGTTCTTCTTCTCAATGATTCTTCCTCTCTCTGCTTCGTCCTCTGCAATTAATACTCTCTTCACAAAACAAAAACAAAAACAAAAACAAAAACAAAAACAAAAACAAAAACAAAAACAAAAACAAAAACAAAAACAAAAACAACGCGGGATTCCCAATTTTTTTCGCGCTGAAAGGTTTTTATTTTGTGTCTTTTTTTTCTCGATTAGGGACGGCAAAAACCCGTAGCTAGGATTTGTAAATCTTAGTTACGGTTATTATACCGTGGCTAAGTAAAATTTTCGTCAATATATATATTTTTCAAATATACACTTATGGACGGCATAAAACGTAGCAAAGTGTTTTTATTTGTCAATCCCAAATAAGTAACAGGTGGAAAATCTCCCAGTGTGACTTTACCACCTAATTGACTCCTCGGTCAAATAAACTGCATGAAGTCCATCCAAATTCACAATTCATTTCCCATAATCCATCAACGTACAACTGATATCAGGCACAAATCAATTCAATAAAAACACTTGCCTTGGTTTCAAGGCCATGAAGCTCGACCTGAGTGAATTGGCTTTGAAGCCAGGGATCCGAAACAATAACACCCATAAACGTAGACATTTTTGCCAATGTTTACCAACCTGAACAATCCCACCATGAACAAACAAATAGTACACTATAAGGATCTCAAACACACAATGTAAATAAAAATTCAGATCCAATTTCTTATAAAACAAAACACAATTGAATAAACACGTAAATGAAGAAATAAAACTGATTTGGGGACAGAACCTCGCGAAGAGAAAATAACAGGAGCCGACCAACCCCTGATCAGTGAATGCCATTTGAAAACCCTAGAATTCCTTCAAGAATGGCCTCATGGGGTTGTTGAAAACTGTGGATTCTTTGTGGGTTTTAATGTTTTGCTTTGCTAAAAGAAGGGGAAAAAATCTAGACAGATTTGAAGAAGAAGAATAAGAAGAGGACATCTAAATAAGAAGAAGGATCTTACCTAAAAATATTGATGATGATGGAGTTAATCGAAGTCTTTCGGTTGAAATCAGAACTGGAGCCTTGGTTCTCTCACACCGTGGCTAATCTTTTTAGTGTTTAATATTTTTTTTATAAAACCCAATTGGCCGTAGCTAATCTCTTTAGTGTTAATTTTTTTTAAAAAACCAATTAGCAACGGTTTGTTACCGTCGCTAATATAAAAATGAAAAACGAATTAGCCACGACAATTTGCCGTGGCTAATCTCTTTAGTGTTTAATATATTTTTTTAAACCAATTGACCGTAGCTAATCTCTTTAGTGTTAATTTTTTTAAAAACCAATTAGTCTATGTTGTTCTTTGATCTAATATGATCTTCTTTGATTTTTTTGATATGATATGATCTGATCTGATCTTCTTTGATCTAATCTTCTTAGATCTTCTCTGATCTTCTTTGATCTGATCTTTTTTTATCTTCCTTGATCTCATCTTCTTTGATCTGATTTTCTTTGATCTTATTTGATCTGATTTTTTTTATCTCGTTTTCTTTGATTTGAACTTCTTTGATCTTCTTTGAACTTTTTGATCTTTTTTTATATTCTTTGATCTTATTTCAACTTCTTTGATCCGATCTAATCTTATTTGATATGATCTTCATTGATCTGATCTGATATTCTTTGATCTTCTTTGATCTTATTTGATTTGATCTTTTTTTATCGGATCTTCTTTGAACTGATATTCTTTGATCTGATGTTCTTTGATATTCTTTGATCTGATCTGATATTTTTTTATCTGAACTTCTTTGATCCCATCTTCTTTGATCTGATATTCTTTTATCTTCTTTAAACTTCTTTGATTTGATTTTTTTTTTTTATCTTTTTTATCTGATCTGATCTTATTTGATATTCTTTGATCTTATCTGATCTTCTTTGATCGGATCTTATCTGATCTTATTTGATCTTCCTTGAACTTCTTTGATCTGATTTGATATTTTTTTATCTGATCTTCATTGATATTTTTTTATCTGATCTGATATTCTTTGATCTTCCTTGATCTTCTCTGATCTTCTTTGATCTGATCTGATATTCTTTGATATTCTTTGATCTGATCTGATATTTTTTGATCTGATCTTCTTTGATATGATCTTCTGTGATCTTCGTTGATCTTCTCTGATCTTCTTTTATCTTCTTTGATCTGATCTGATATTCTTTGATAGGGCTGAAAACCGAACCATTGGTTCGATTTTTCACCTAAACCATGAACCGAACCGACCTAGGTCGGTTTTAAAATTTTCAAACCGAAATCGAACCGACCATTAACAAAACCGATCCGAAACCGAACCGGTTCTAAATTATGCAAACCGTAATCGAACCGACTAAAATCGAAATAAAACCGAACCGACCGACTATTTTAAACATATTATATTATTTATATATAAAATATATATTATTTATTATATATATTCGGTCAGTTTGGTTTGGTCGGTTAAAATCACATAGAAACCGAAAACCGAACCGACCACTTCGGTTTTGAATTTTTTTAAAACCGAAACCGATCCGAACCGAATTTAAACTGAACCAATCAGTTCGGTTTTGATCGGTTCGGTCGGTTTGATCGGTTTTTTGTTCAGCCCTATTCTTTGATCTTATCTGATCTTATTTGATTTGATATTCTTTGATCGGATCTTCTTTTATCTTCTTTGAACTTTTTTGATCTGATCTGATCTTATTTGATATTCTTTGAACTTCTTTGATCCGATCTGGTTGAAAGGCAATGGGTTATTGGTGATTTTATCCAGTTTATAAATATATAGCTATTTTCTTTATATAATTAAAAAAAGAATTAGCTACAGTAGAGAACCGTGGCTACTGAGTTTTATTTATAAAACTCATTAGCCACGACACTTTGCCATCGCTAAGATAAAAATTTTAATATAAAAAAAAGGTTTCATTGGTGAGATTCAAACCCGGGTCGCCTGGGTAAAAGCCAGTTCTCCTAACCGAGCTGGAAGGTAATGGGTTATTGGTGATTTTATCCAGTTTATAAATATATATCTATTTTTTGATATAATTTTAAAAAAAGAATTAGCTATGGTAGAGAACCGTGGCTACTAAGTTTTATTTATATATTGTTTTCTTATAATTTTTTTAAAAAATGCATTAGCTACGGTATTTGGACCGTGGCTAACAAATTTTTTTTTGTAAACATTAGCTACGACACTACTTCCGTCGCTACGTTGTTTTCTTATAATATTGTTTTTAAAAAATCACAAAAAAAATTTGTAAACATTAGCTATGGCCCTAGTGCCGTCGCTAAGGTGTTTTCTTATAATATTTTAAAAAATCACATTAGCTACGGTATTTGGACGTGGCTAACAAAAAATAAATTTGTAAACATTAGCTACGGCCCTAATGCCGTCCCTAAGGTGTTTTCTTATAATATTTTTTTAAAAAAAATCACATTAGCTACGGTATTTGGACCATGGCTAACAAAAAAATTTATAAACGTTAGCTACGGCCCTAGTGCCGTCGCTAAGGTGTTTTCTTATAAAATTTTTTAAAAAAAATCACATTAGTTACGGCCCTAGTGCCATCGCTAAGTTGTTTTGTTATATTTTTTTAAAAAAAATCACATTACCTACGGTATTTGGACCGTGGCTAACAAAAAATTTCTAAACATTAGCTATGGCCCTAGTGTCGTCGCTAAGTTGTTTTGTTATATATATTTTTTAAAAAAACATCACATTAGCTACGGTATTTGGACCATCGCTAACAAAAAAATTTCTAAACCTTAGCTACGGCCCTAGTGACGTCACTAAGTTGTTTTCTTATAATTTAAAAAAAAATCACATTAGCTACGGTATTTGGACCGTGGCTAACAAAAAAATTTTCTAAACCTTAGCTACGGCCCTAGTGCCGTTGCTAAGTTGTTTTCTTATAATTAAAAAAAAAATACATTAGCTACGGTATTTGGACCGTGGCTAACAAAAAAAAAAAAAATCTAAACCTTAGCTACGCCCCTAGTGTCGTCGTTAAGTTGTTTTCTTATAATTTTTTTTAAAAAATATCACATTAACTACGGTCTTTGGACCGTGGCTAACAAAAAAATTTGTAAACATTAGCTACGGTCCTAGTGCCGTCGCTAATTCTCGTATTAGTGACAGTTTTATTCCGTCGCAAAACGGTTAGCGACGGTTATTTTAATTTATGTACCGAAACAGTAGCAGAAGCTATAGCGACGGTTTGAGGCCGTCGCAAACCATTTAAATAGCGACGATTTCATAGCTAATATTGCTTTTTTTTGTAGTGAATATGGAGATGAATGCGGACATGTTTTCTCTATACCTACGTTGTTAATGGGGTTTACTAATGAGAATTTTTTAGAAATACACTTGGGGAAAGTTAAGAATATTTTTATGGCATATATAAGTGGGTGATGTGGCTTTAATTGATAAGATGACCATTTCCTTTACTAAGACAATGCCAATTAGGAGAGATGTCGTTTGATCTCTACTTTAATTAATAGAAGAGTTATTTCTCTTTTAGCCTCCATCAATTTATGGCTATTCCTTTTTTACTCTCAATTTTTTTTTATTTTAGTCTAACCCTCATTTTAATGTTTGACTGTTAGGTAAAATATATTGACCAGTTTCAACTATCAATATTTGTATTAAAGACTAGATTGCTCATTTCTTCACGATAAATACGATTTAGAGTGAGGCTAGGAAATCAGACTTTGTAAATATGTTTTGCAACCAGGATGATATGACATCGTTAGAAGAGTTTTTACAACCTCAAGATACACATAAAATCTTTGGAGATTTCATCATTCTTTTCAGATCATGACACGTCATCTTAGTTACAAAACATAGTTGCAAAAACCTGATTTTCTAGCATTTTTGTACTATGTATATGTGCATCTTGAGACAAACCCATCTTCCCAAAATTTCATGTGATACTTTCTGGATGGTTAGGCTACGAACATTAAAATAAGCTCAAACTTTTGGGCCAATGAAATAATTTACACTAAAAAATCAGGTCATTCTAAGCCTGCCAATCATATAAGCAAATTACATAGGTAGACTCACACCAATAAAAACCAGAAGCAACCCAACTATACCTGTAGGAGGTTGTTGGTACTCTTGCCCATTGCAGAGAGAACAATGACATGACTCTCTTCAGGAAAACTTAGAATAAGGCTAGCAACCTCCCTCATTCGATCAACTGAGGCTACCTAAGAGCCACCGAACTTCATCACACATGTAAACTCCTCTAGATTTTGTTCAAGACTCCCATATGAAAATCCACCATTTTCAAGCACTGCTACAGGTCCTCCGCCTTTTCTCCTGCAACTAGGTACCCACCTTCTTTTCTTACAATCAAATTTTATCCTAGTAAACAAATGTCCAGATTCCGAAGCTAGGGACTTTGAAGTAGAGGCCATTGTAAATTGTATGAGATCGAGAGAAATGAAAGTGGTCTGTGTGTTTTTGGGGCGGGGAAGGGGATTTATAGAGCAATCGTGAGTAGTGGAGCAGAAGGATGAGAGAGGTGTGTGCAGGGAATGATATGGGTGTTGGATCAGTAACAAATCTTTGTGGCAGAGGAGAGAGAGGAGGAGAGAGTGTGAGGTGCCCATATAAGAAAGAGTAATACTACAGTGTACTGGTATCTTGTCTGGTGCTACCAGACATTGTACGATTGCATCGAAATCAGTGTTAACACTTATCTCGATGCAATCCTACGTGTCTGGTAGCCACCAGGCAAGATACCAACTTAACCGGTGCACTTAAGAATTCTTGTATAAGAAATGGAAGGATCGAAAATGAATAGAAATATATCTTCGAGGAAAGGAGATTTTAAGATTTTGTTCGAAGTTTGCAAGAAAGTATAATAGGAAATTTTGGGGAAGATGGGTTTGTCTCGAGACACATATAAATCGTATCTATCTCAAAAAATGGGTAATGTGGTCTTTAATACAAATATTGATGGCTGAAGCTGATCAATATGTTTGACCTAACAGTCAAACGTTAAAATGATGGTTAGACTAGAATACAAAAAACTTTTGGGAGTAAAAAAAGAATAGCCATAAACTAATGGAGGCTAAAAGGGAAATAACCCTTAATAGAATAGTGTAGACCATAGATAGATTCAAGACCCTAATAATTGAAAATGCCTCAAAATGCCTACTTTTTGTAATTCAAGACTATTTAAGGCCACAAATCTAATCCATGGCAAAAAAAAATGTAGAAAGACAAATATACCCATATTCCTAAACACATTGTCGCGGTGTTATTATTTATGTATTCAAATGATAGTTATATTGAAACAAGTGAAAAATGCAATTTGATATTTTTTTCAAAGTTGTTTTATGTCCCTAAAACACAACTAATCGATTCTTGCTGAGTAATCTAAAAGTAAAAAAATAATAAAAAATACAAAAATATGGAAGTAAATTTATGATTGGTTTTAAGAAGGTGAATAAATTTTGAAAATTAATCACTTAATTTTAAGGGTAAGAATGTCTTTCTAATTATTTTTAAACATGGGTTGGGTTAATGGCTTTTAAGAGTCTTTTAATTATAAAAATAGGTCTTTTGAGACATTTTATATTGTTATAGTATAATGTAGTCTATAATTATAAAAGTAGGTCTTATAAGTCATTTTCCCTAGATTGACTTAGTTGTTAGAAGTGAATAAATTTAGAAAATTAAATTTGAAAAAAAAACCAAAATAAAGATTAGAGTTAGAGACCTCAATGAAAGCCCCCCCCCCCCCCCCCCCCCCCTAATGACTTTACTATGTTTCACATGATATACACAGTACCCATTAGAAGTTAAAAAAATATTATTTTAGATCGATTTAACTTAACCATGCACGACAACATCAATTGACCATAAAAAGTTTATGCCTTGGTTGATTATCTCTCACCACATAGTGCACACAATCGAGAATTCTTAGCTGTCTTAAAACATGAACGGACTTATTTATTAGATAGATACGAGGGGTCGTTTTATTAGGGTTGGGAGTGGAGGCCGAGTTAAGACCCTAGACACAAAAATAGTCACAATAATGAAAGGTCTAAGAGATTCATTCCATGGTCAAATAAATTGATTCTTGATGACTAGTGATGCGTTAAAAAATCGTGATCTTGTGAGTTTGATCTGTAAAACAATTGTTAGACTGCCAAAGACCACCTTTTTGGTGGCCGAAGGTACTCTTAAGTAAGTAACTCTGTTGGAAGAAGGATGTAAATCTAGACAAAACTCAGTTAAAGTTGCATACATTTGTCGAATATTCCCTTTACCTTTTATAATGGTCATAATTAATTTTTTACGCGACTTAAGCATTTGAGGCACAAAGGAAGGAGATGTTTCTTGTAACAGTCTCCTCTTTATGGAGATGTGTTTGGAGAGGCGTAACTCCCTCCATGGCTCTTTCTAGTGCAACGTTCTTATTCTTTATGAGAGAACTAAAGTAGGGTCTGGATCCGAGCTCTGATTCGTTTGGGTCTAGATTCAGGCCTTGTTTGTTTTTCCTCATTGGCGGGCCTCGTCTGGGCCTATGCGGTTGGCTTTATTCTTCCTGGGCTTTATGAGCCGGCCTAGTAGATTGGGCGTTGTATTCTCATGATGGATCTTTATGCCACGTGTACGACCGTGATGATCAGACTATTTTGATGTATCATTAGCTACTCTTCCCCTTACTTAGTGGGTATGTTTACGTATCCACTAACTGTGTGATGGTTAGTATTTTGATTGCGCTAATACACTGAATTTAATGTTTAATAACTTTCGGTTGGCTGATCATCTCAGTTACTTCATTGTATGTTCGTTTTACCGCGCATTTCTAAGAGTTTTGGTGCGCCATTATGTCTCGCATGTCTCTCCATAAGCAATCTCTTCGTTGCCTAGTTGTATAAAGGGTGTTTTGGCTAATTTCCCCCTTCTTTACGCCATCTTTGTTGTTAGTGTTATTTATTCTCCTTTATTGCCTATTTTTCTTTGTATTTTCTTTCTTATTTGCAATGTTTGTCGGTGACCCATTACCGGATCAACTTTCTACCAGTGAGGCTCATTTTTCTCCAAACAAACATTTTCAGGCTTCTCTAGATAATGTTTGTTCCAACTAAATCGTTATTCCTCGTGAAAACGACAGTCCTTGTTGCCCAAATAAGGGATATATTGCGCTTTATCTTCGCATGTTCTATGGTTGTCTTTGGTTCCCAGTTTCGGAGCTATTATGATCGTATCTAGATTTCCTGGGTATTCCTCGCTCAGATGGGCTCGAATGGTTGGAGGGTTATTGTTTCCACATATGCCAGGGCCATTCTGTCTGGTATTCCTTTAACAGCTGGAATCTTGCATTCTTTGGTGAGGCTTAGCGTGAAACCCAACCGTACCTATTTCCTTCATTCCCTTGCGTGTTTCGACAATCTCAATGATGACATCAGAGGTTGGTCGCGGGATTGGTTTCATGCGTCTGTCAACTCTGGCTACTTCTACGAGGTCTTTAGATAATAAGGTCTTTCCAAGTTCCTACCAAGCACCAAAATCTGCAATTGACCGCTAAATAGCAGTTTAAGGATCTCAATGCTCTTGTCCATGGTCCTCTGCGAGCATTTTCGGGAGCTTCCGCTAGTTCCATTGGACGCCTATCTTACTGATGATATGGTGAGGCGCAATGGTCTATATAGCATGAGTGAGATTGAGCGGTCTTTGTTAACTGAGAGGCAAGCTGCGAAGATTGTTGCCCGTGCTTCCGCCGTCAAAGGTGATGTCGTTGATCGGAAAGTGAGCTAGGGTAGGGTGTTAAGGATCTCAATGCTCTTGTCCGTAGTGCTATCGGTTCTTCTAGAAAAGTACCGAGGTCTATTAGTCTGTCGAAGCGGTTGTTTTTGCCTTCTGACCGTGTTCTGACGAAGAAACGGTTTGTTGACTTTGTGCGTCGCACATCTCTTTATTCGAATTTTGTTGATAGAGAACCTTCAAGGGAAGATCTTTGTTCTCTGTAGGAGGCAGAAGAAATGAAGTTGGCTTTGGAGAGGAGTGAGAAAGATATCGTTCATCCGCTGGACGACGGGGAAATTAAGCTTATCTCAGCTTATGATGGCCTTGATGCTGCCAATTGTTCTGATGAGGATCCTCGGTCCTTAGATGACAAGATGCTCCAGTTGCATGTTGTTCAGTCTAAGGAGCTTGGCAGTTATGATTGGGTTCCCGAGATGCAGTCGTGTCCTTCTTCTTCCCCTTCTGTTGATGGAGGGATGGAGATCCCTCCTTCCACAACCTACTTGAGTTCTTCTGCTCTTGTTGGGTCAACCATTCATTCCATTTCTACTGAACGATGAGAGGGTGATGGAGATTCTCCTGTCGTTCCTTATTGTTTCCTGGTTGTGGGTGGTGGTAGTTCCTCCATACTACCGGGTTCTCGCGTTCTTCATTCGCGAGTAAGTTGGAAGGAGCCTACTCCTTAAGAGATTCGAGTCAAATCGGATGGGAAGTTCTGCCGATTTTCTCATTTTGGCGTGCATGATGGCGCACGCAAGCCGATTAATGAATGGCACAGACGGTAAGTAGAGAGGCCTTCGATGTCCTTGCTTAACCCGAACCTTCATCTTAAGGATGGTATCAGGCTTATAATGGACGGGATGACCCATTTTTCCTATGCAGGAGTGATGGGTTTGAGTCATCATGTTAATCACAATCTTATGGTTTCTTTGGAGAAGAAGCTCTCCATACTACTAGTGGTATTCTCCCATGTTATTTACTAGTATGATGCGTTAAAAGTGCGGTGCTCTGAATGGATCAAAGCGGCTGAGGTTGCTCAGGCTTCGTTGGCCGAGGTGAAGGGTGTGCGGGATCGGTCCGTGGTTGCGCTTGAATCCCTAAGAGCCGACTTAGACATCATCCACACACATATGCACGATGTGGAAAAAGAGCTTTCCGTTGAAAAGGAGCTTCATGACGAGGTCACGCGTGCCATGATAGAACACTCTAAAAATTGTGACATCACTGAAAAAATGGTGGAACAATTACTGACTTCGTTTGACGAGGTCAAGGCTGATTCCTCAACGATGCTCACTATTGTTGAGGGACAACTAATCGCGATTAGAAGCGAGCTTTCTTTTGTTAAGGATAGACTCCGTGTTATGGAGGTGACAGTTGGCAACTTGTTGTTTATGGTCGGATTGAGCTTCTGAATTATATTGAGGGTCTCGGTGTCAACTTGTCTCAATATCGTCATCTAGTCTATCGGACCTTCAAGGATGATGAAGGTGTTGAAGATCCTTTGGGCGATCCAATGGCTGAAGAGTCACCTCTTCCTCTTGAAAAAATAGTTATTGTCGACGATCCGGCTCCTACAGATGATATTGCTGAGGATGTTACAAATCTTTCCCCTTAATCTTCCATTGTTACCTTCGAATGTAATTGAATAGATTTTGAATGAATGACAACAATTGCTTCCTTTTTCTTCGTGTTGACTTTGTTAGTCTGTCGTTGAATGACAATTCATAGTTGAGCTTTGATGTTTCACAAATATATCTGTAGCAATCGTTTAATGATTTGAATTTATCTATGCTTTATCGTGCATGTCTTGATCTTGTGTCGTTTCTGAATCTTTGTGGAAAGTGTTTTGCTTGCTTGTCTTCTACTTTGTTGATTTAGTATGTTAGTTAATCCAGGGTTTATCGGGCTATGCTAACTTGCTCCTCCATTTTTTCACTTTATTCAATTGATCAACCACGAAGTTTTTCTCCTTCGAGTTGGTTTGTTGATTCGGTGGTCTCGAGGTTGCCTCTACTTCGTTGAATCACCCGCTCGATCTTTAATTCGCTAACTCAACGTTTCAGTCGACGCGAAGTTGTTTTACTTAATTGACTCATTCATTCAGTTTTTACTTCGTTAATTCGACATCTTGGTCGATTCGAAGTTTCTACGTTTAGTTGAATCGTTCGCTCAACTTCCACTTCGTTAACTCGAAGTTGTTTTACTTAGTTGACTCGTTTGTTCAACTTTTGCTTTGTTGGTGCGACACTCTAGTCGACCCGAAGTCATTTTACTCAGTTGACTCGTTCATTCAACTTTTGCTTCTTTGGTGCAACACTCTAGATGACCCAAAGTCGTTTTACTTGGTTGACTCGTTCATCCAACTTTTACTTCGTTGACTCGACATCTTGGTCAACTTGAAGTTTTTGTGTTTAGTTGACTCGTTCGTCCAACTTTTACTTCATTGTTGCAACACTCTAGTTGACCCGAAGTTGTTTTACTTGGTTGACTCGTTCGTCCAACTTTTACTTCGTTGACTCGACATCTTGGCCGATTCGAAGTTTTTATGTTTAGTTGACTCGTTCGTCCAACTTTCACTTCGTTGGTACGACACTCTTGTCGACCCAAATCGTTTTACTTAGTAGACTCGTTCGTTCAACTTTTATGTTAACTCGACATCTCGGTCGATTCGAAGTTTCTGTGTTTAGTTGACTCAGGTGTCCAACTTTTACTTCTTTGGTTGATCAGACTAGAAGTTTATTGTGAATATCTGACTTGCGTCCTGATTCCTTTTGGGCTTTTTACACCGATTGTTTTGTATAGGTTTGCTACGAAGTTGTTCGCCTTTGTGGGATGTCAATTCCGAAAATGAAACTTTATTGATCCTTCGACCATTTCTAGGGTCGTTTTTCTGGAATGGTTCTTTTACATTGTGGAGCGTTTCTTCTTTTAGAGTCTTCGAGTTGGTTAGTGTAGTCATCTTCAGAACATTGACCTTTTCAACTTTGATATAGGTATGCTCGGGTGGGAGGTGTTTTTTTATCAGGGCGGATGCAGTGTAGAGCATATATCAATTCCCTGGACCGTTCTTTTGATCTCGTGGTTGTAGTGTCCGCATTTTCTTTTCCTTTGAACTGTTTGTCTGGTATGCCGATAATTCGTCCAGTCATCCTTTTTGGATCCAATGCTCGATTTCTTTTTTTAACTTGTAGCAGTCCTCGGTATCATGTCCGTGATCCTTGTGAAAAGAGCAGTACCTTCTCTTGTCTCGTCCTTTCAGGTCTCCTTTCATCCTGGTTGGCCAGTTGACGTTCTCCCAATTCTCTATGTGTTTTAAGATATCCGTTCGACTTATATTTAGGGTTGTGTACGGTTTGTACTCTTTCCTCATTACACTGGTTATTCGCCCATTATTGGGTTGTGCCAATCGCAATTTCTTGGATTCCCCCTGGTTGGACTCAGTACGTCCGTCACTCCGATGTTTCTTTGAATGATTGCTATCCTCGTGATCCATCATCTCGCCTTATTTCGTCTTTCTTTTCCCATTTCCTCGGATGGTTCTCCATTTTCTGTTCATTTTTTTCTTTTCGCAACTTTCATTTCTTCAAGGGAGATATGATTCTGTGCTATTTTCAGCAGGACTACCATGCCTTTTGGAGGTTCCAAGTTAAGGGCATTAAAGAAGGGACCTATCTTTAGTCTTACGACGAAAGTTGCATCGGTTGTGTCGTCGCTCCATCCATCAATCATCGTTAACTTGTTGGTGAAGCGAGTGACATATTCTCGTATCGTCTCTTTGGGCTTCTGTCAATGTGTAGGAGGTAGTGGGGTCCTTTCCTCAATCGGTGGCTCCTAATGAATCTGGTAATGAAAGCGGTGGCTAAAGCCTGGAAAGAGTTTATCGACCTTGGAGGCACGCTATTGAACTAGTTCATTACTATGGACATGAGGCTGGTTGGGAACGTTCTGCACAGGATCGACTCCGTAGTTTTTTTAGAGCCATCATGTGGTGAAAATGTCTTAGGTGATCCGTTGGGTCAGTGGTACTATCGTACACTTCTAACTGTGGCGGAGTGAACTTTTTTGGCATTGCCTTTTTCATGAGTGTGCCAAAAAATGTTGGCTTGGCTAACTCGTACAGTACATTGGATCCGTGACTCCAATCCTAAATGAGATCTCAACAATCGCTCCAACACACTGCGAAGTCTTGTCTTGGGGGAGTTCGTTGCTCTCGGTGTTTCCCTATTGAGGTTCTGCTAGGGCTTCGTCGCTTCCTTGAGTTCGAACAGTGGAATTTTGTTGGAGCGGTGCTGGAGCAGGGTTGGCTGGCTGAACGCATTCCTGGGTGATTTTCTCTGGCATCTTTGTCATGTAATTCACCTGGGCCGTGAGCAAATCCACCCGAGGGTTCGTGGCAATGTAGTCGGTTGTTAGGGCTGTCTGGACTATTGCGTGCAGTGGATCCACATTCTCGAATACTATTGGTTCAGTGATCTGGGCTGCTTCTTCTCCCTGAGCTGTTAGTGATGCATCGGTGGGAGAGTTGTCGTGATCATTACTGGATTGAGGATTTGCAGACTGCATTATCTTCTCTGATGGCTTGTCAATTTTTTGTTAGGTTGTGGTAAGCTTAGTCACTGTGTATTTTGTTTTTAGAAAAAGAAACTCGTCGTTCCCCATCGACGGCGCCAAATTGATGCATCAAAATTTTTTTTCCTGTGAGTTTGACCTGCAAAACAATTGTTAGACTGCCAAGCACCTCCTTTTTGGTGGCCGAAGGCACTTCGATGCTTAAGTCAGTAACTCTGTTGGAAGAAGGATGTAAATCTGGACAAAACTCAGTTAAAGTTGCATACCTTTGTCGAATATTCCATTTAACTTTTATAATGGTCGTAGTTAACTCTCTGCATGACTTAAGCATGTGAGGCGCAACAGAAGGAGATGTTTCTTGTAACAGTCTCCTCCTTTATGGAGATGCGTTCAACGAGGTGTAACTCCCTCCACGGCTATTTCTGGTGCAACGTTCCTCTTATTTATGAGAGAACCCATGTCAAACATGGATCCAAGCTCTGATTCGTTTGGGTCTGGATCTAGGCCCTGGTTGTTTTTCCTCATTAGCGGGCCTCGTCCGGGCATCTGCAGTTGGCTTTATTCTTTTTGGTCTTTATGAGGCGGCCCAGCAGATTGGGCGATGTACTCTCGTGATAGATCTTTATGCCACGTGTACGACCATGATGATCTGTCTATTTTGATGTATCATCAACTAGAAAAATAGAGCAAAGTAGACCAATCCTACTTGTATTCCTCCTCCCAATGACCTTTCTCCAATTTTTTAGGACTCTCTTCCCATCTTTCAAAATAAACCACCCATACACCCAAACAAAGAAGAAGAAAACAGAGCACACAGATACCTCAATTGTCTCGCCCCGATTTTCGAGGAAATGAAAATTCTTTTATCCATTTAGGATTAGGATCATCTGCTTCCCCAAAACTTGAGACGAGAAATTTAACAACAAAACATTAAATAAAATTAATATAGACAAAATTTCTAATCGGGTAACTCTTTGAAGATGACTGCTCCACAAAAATAAACAGCTAAAGATGCCGCCCCAAAGCTCTATAACCTGAGAAAGGCCAAATGGCTACGTTCCAATAAGAACGTACCCAAAAGGCAAAAACTTACTTGGGTCAGCGAGGTAGCTGGTATGAGTAATCTTCATCCTTATAAATAAAATAAGTTACATGATTTAACATTAAATTTCATAAACAACCAAATGACACTCAAGGACTTGTAGTTCGTCAACGAGGCAAACATTTCTCACTAACAAGTTTTTATCATACTTAAAATATACATTTATTTTACCAACACTCATAAAGTAAAGGTCGAACATGGTAAGTTTGTCCTACAAAAATGTTAGTAGACTTACCATCCTGCACGAACCGATTAGAAATTAACGGATAAAATTTCTAAGTTAGCAATTCTCATAAATACAATTTATTTTCAAATCATAGTCATAATCTCCATTATTTAAATATCAACAAAATATATTTTTACCTTAACAAAGACGTGTAGTTATCAGAATGAGCATTTAGTTTCTTCCATTAAAACAATCATGCACATATACAAATATCTCGTTTCTTTTCTACAATCGCACTACCCTCCTTGTGCCGAACACACCTCACCCAAGTGTGTCTCCCTTGCCTTCGAAACCACTAGAATACATGTTCCAAGTGGGGTGCCACAATGAGGAACATGTCATCTCACCTGAAGTTCGATCCATGACAAACATTTCTTAAATACTACACATACTACCGATATGCAAACAAGTCTGCATATCAAAATTATATCACACATATACAAGCAAGTCTGTATACTAAAATAATATCTTCTTTTTTCACATTTTTTTTCGGAGTTGTGGAAAAGAGCATAAAAAATCAATTAAAACTCAAAACTCTTTTATGGTGACACTTTGTTAACCATAAATAAATCAACCACAATATTAATCATTTCTTTTAGGAAAACTAGCATTTTTCATAAATAAATTTTTCATAACACAACAGAGATCAAACCCAATCAATACGAGGATACTTCTTAGCAAGTCAATTTGCATAACAATCCAAACTACATAATCAGTACCAGTGCCATAATCTTTAGTAGTCATTGCCTCCATTCGTGTATATGTAAAGAAAAATAATTCGGACAATATACAAAGATTGTTGACAATCTGGACATGAGTAATCAACACATTCAACTTAAACTGCACAATTCATTCTACATGATGTCATTGTATCCCTACATATTTAGTGTACTTGAAGAAAACAAACATCAAGTCTTCGACATTCTTCTACACACATCACCATTCCATGGAAATAAATCAAACAAAACAATACATTCATAGAACAATCAAAGTCCTTAACTCCACTACCCATTCCACGTCCAAGGAAGCGTTGGGGAAGATGATTGCTGCATATTCAAATCACACACTCCGTAGCATTCAACTACAGTTTCACTACCCAACCAGAACCTAGTCAAACCCTCTCCAAGCCTTCCGACTTCCTAATCAATTTAAACAGCCCACAACTCAGTTATAATTAGCCTAGTTTTATTCGCCAAACAGTCGGGTAAATAACCCTCCAAACAATATTGAAATGAACAAGATGTCCTAACTATACAATTTGACAAGTCATCACTCAAATGTACATAATTCTCACATTAGAACTTCAAATTGACTATCGTATAGCATACTATCTGATTATGTCTATAACATTACAGATTTTACAAACAAAACAGGTCATCTATCAACATTCATCCATATTTACCTCTTGTTACTAAAACAAGTATCTTTCTGCACAAAATTTAGATTGTGATACCGTAAAATCCTTTAGAAACTATACTCCAACATAAATTTTTTGATATATAGCATGATACAGTACACCCTAAATAACCCAATCAAAACCAGCATAAAAAAATTGCACAAAGTCAAGACCGATAGAATACACAAACAAGTTTTAGCTCATAATTGAAAGATGTTTCCGACCTTGATTTCTCAAACTCCACTTCATCCCAAATATAATTTTCAAGCTTAATAGGTGTATATAAAAAAATCCATATCACTTACAAGAAATTTTCCAAGCAAAAATATATGAAAATAAAATGGAGGAAAAGTCACTAATTTCTACCAATTTTATATACATGAATTTCTAAAATTCAATCAGTGACATTTGGTTATGCCTCGAGGGATCTCTAACCGTTGGATGAACTCCAAACCAACGATATGTTTTTCATACGTGTGTTATGAATCTAGGGATTTAATTTGAAGGTATTTTGACTCTAGACGGTCTCGAAACACTAAAACTACTAAGACTACGCAAAGCTGTATTTATTACGGGATTTAAATAAAAACCTAGTTGTAGGTTTTCTCTTTCAACTCATCTAATTCCTACGAAATACAATAAAAATTTCATATTTAAGATTTATATTTGTATTAAACCATAACCTTAATCAATTGATTAATCTAAAAAAATTAAAAGAGAACGAAGAAGACTCACCGGTGTTATACATTTTTTTCTTCTTCTTCTTGTTTCACATATTTCCCCTAATTCTTTACGTAAGCTCCTCTCATTATTTTGTGTGTAAAAGAAAAGAATGAGGCTAGGTTTGTCCAACTCTTTTATAAATCTCTAATTAGGGTTTCCTAATTTTTTTTGTTTGTTAAATTACACACTTTCTACTCATTTAACCACTAACAATAAAACAAGTTTTACACATTACAAAATTATAATACATTACAAATTTATAAGTAAATATTATTTATATTTGTGTAATTAGGTGGGTATTACAATGTACACACCTCAAAATAATCTCGTCCAAAGATTCGAAAGGTAAGAAAGTAATGTGAATTTAAAAAAAAATACAAATTGGCAAAAGAAATAAGATTTAATATATATATATACATTTTCAGATTAGAAGTTATTCAAATCCTATACTTATAGAAAAAATTTCACATCATACAAAGTCATACATCAAACATGCATAGATACGAGGTTGTTACCTGCGTATATCATCATCATCATCATCAAAGCCGATTCCTGAGATTTTCGGGGTCGGCTACATGGATTTTGGTTTTCCAAGCAATGCGATCTTCCCACATATCCTCGCCTAATCCAAACTCAATGATATCTTTATCCAAGTTTTCAACGGTTGTCCCCTCCGTCTACACCCTCAATTAACTTGCCAATCTAGACATTTTCTAATTAGCGTCGTGCTTGATCCCCTCCGCACATGACCAAACCAAGTTAAACGTCTTTATCTAATTTTGTCCTCTATGAGCGCTACAACTAAATATCTCCTAATTCTTTCATTTCTAATTTTATCCTTACGAGTTTTACCACACATTCACCTTAACATATGCATTTCTGCTACTGCCATCCTATGTGTATGTTGTCCCATAGTAGCCCAACATTTTGAACAGTATAACATGGCTAGTCGAATAATTGTCTTATAGCATTTCCCTTTTAGCCTTGCAGGCATCCTTCTATCGCATAATACTCCTGGCGCCATTCTCCATTTCAACCAACCAACTTTAATCCTATGGTCTACATCTTCTCCAATAGCTTCATTCTTTTGAATATAGATCCTAGATATTGAAAAGCCTCACACTCTGGGACCTCTACACCTTCAATCTCAATTGCATTACTTCTCCTTCTTGGTTCACAACCAAAGTTGCACACTAGATACTCCGTCTTCGAACGGCTAATTCTAAAACTTTTACTCTCTAAAGCCTCCGTGTCACTTAACTGATTTTTGACCTAAACCTGCACTAGTTTCATTCATTAAGACAATATCATCTGCAAATAACATGCACCAAGGTACATCTTCTTGCAGATGTCTCGTCAACTCATCCATGACCAAAGCAAAGATATATGGAATTAATGCCACCTTTGATGTAGTCCTACTGACACTGAAAATTCACTGGACATCCCACCTACTAAGCGAACACTTGTTACAGCCCCTTCATACATATCCTTAATGATACCGACATAACATTGAGACACTTTCTTCCTTTCAAGCACCCACCAAATTAATTCCCTAGGGACCCTATCATATGCTTTCTCCAGATCAATAAAAACCATATGTAAACTCTTATGTGTCTCTCGATATTTTTCTATAGTTTGCCTAAGCAGGAAGATGGCCTCCGTAGTAGACCTACCCAGCATAAATCCAAATTGATTATTTGAAACCATGATTAAACTTCTAAGTCTTCGTTCTATAACCCTCTCCCAAAGTTTCATCGTGTGACTCATAAGCTTTATCCCTCTATAGTTCGAGCAATTATGGATATCCCCTTTGTTCTTATAAATTGGTACCACAATGCTATGCTTCCATGAATTTGGCATTTTTTTGGTTTCCAAAATCCTATTAAAGAGCTTAGTTAGCCATTGAATCCCAACTTCTCCCAGTCATTTCCATGCTTCAATTGGTATATCATCCGGTCCAACGGCCTTCCCTGTCTTCATTCTTTTTAAAGATTCTTTCACTTCTGTGGCACTAACTCTGCGATGGAACACGCGATCTCTCCCTCCCTCAAGTCCCTAGTTTTTCGTTATCTAGCTTTAGCTATCTTGAAAATATCATTCTCCCCTTCCTTCGTACCTAGCCTATTTTAAAGAGCATCATACGCTCTCTTCTTAGCTTCCCCTACTGCTCTACTACTCAACTTCTTAGCCTGCTTATAAAGCTCATAAGACTCTAGGCACCTATCTTTTTGCCACACCTTAAAGCATTTTTTCTTTTTCGCAATGGTTTTTTGCACATCAGCGTTCCACCACCATGTCTCCTTACCATATAAACCTCCTATTTTGGCCTTTCCTAACTCTTCCTTCACACATCTTCTTATTTGGTTTGCCAAATGTTCAAAAAGATCAGCGCTACTAGTCCTATCCTTTGGTTCTAGATTCTCAAAACCCTCTGAAACTGACTGGCCACCCAAAATCTTCTTTCTAAATTTTTGGCACACATCTCCCTGTAAGGTCCACCACTTAATTCTCAGTCTAACCTGTTTTATAGCAATACGACTCCTACTCTTAAGACAAAAATTGAGAACTAACAGCCTATGTTGGTTTGTCAGACACTCCCCTGGTATAACCTTACAATTTTTACACCTACCTAAATCGTGTCTCTTCATAAGAAAATAATCAATTTGACTTTTATTACGCCCACTCGCAAAGGTCACCTAGTGATCTTCTCTCTTCTTATAAAAAGTATTTACGATCCCAAAATCCTGAGCTAAAGCAAAATCTAGAATAGAAATCCCCGCAGTGTTTCGATCCCCAAAGCCTTGACCCCCATGTACCCTCTCATACCCAACTATATTCTTACCGACATGGCCATTTAAATCTCCGCCTAGGAAACCCTATTGGAAGAGGGAATTCCAAGATCTAACTCCTCTAAAGAGTACCAAAAATCCTTCTTAGTCTCTTCGTCCAAACCCACTTGGGGTGCATACCCACTAATAACATGCACTATCTCTAGTTGTAAAGCTAATTTAATACATATGATTCTATCCCCAAACCTCCTAACGTCGACTACTGCATCCTTAAAAACTTTATCTATCACTATTCCCACCCCGTTCCTAGTTCCATCTTTACCAGAATATAAGAGTTTGAACCCTCCTCCTAAATCTTTAGCCTTGTTCCCCTTCCATTTTGTCTCTTGAAGACAAACTATGTTTAATTTCCTCCTACGCAGGGCATCTACTAATTCTATTGTCTTTCTCGTCAAGGTTCCTATGTTCCAAGAGGCTAATCTAATCATTCTATCTCTAGCTCTAACCTGGACTAGCTTCTTTACTCGCTCCCGTCCAGAATGGTGCGAGAACCCTTGCCTATTTAACACTACAGCCGAGCGCCGTTGCAGCGCGCCTTGCTCATTTGTCACTACACCCGAGCGTAGGTGCAGTGCATCGCTTATAGCGGGGGATGCCCTATCCTTCTGCATTAATTTTTTTGAACCAAAATCCATGAAAAAGGATGTGATGGGCTTTTTATGGTTGACTATCATAAGCCTAACACCAACCCTCATCCTTTATCTGGGCTTGGGACCGGTCGTTGCAACGGGCGGAGTTTGTTACCATGGTATATATAATATTTTAATTAAAATACAAAAATAATGAATTGAAACACTTTATATACAGTCATATTTATAATGACAGTGAAAAAGTACATGTATTACATCAACAGTTGAATTTGAAACAAAGATAGCGAAATGGCAGCAACATCAGCTATCAAAGTAGCTGCTCTGTGTGGATCCCTTCGCAAGGGCACCTACAATCAAGGCCTCATTCGCTCTGGTATTGCTCTCCCAACTTTTTCTTTGTTCTTTTTATTGTTTGTTTTGGTGGGTTAAGTTTTTTGTGATTTTATTTCTATTTTTATGATAATTTGGTACTGTTTGATGGTTTTGTAGCGATCCAGATATGCGAGGAATCAATCCTAGGGATGAAGATTGAGTTTGTGGAGATTGATGCTCTCCCATTCGTCAACACGAATCATTCCCTTTGTTTTTGTTTAACTGATTTATAAAATTCTTTTGTCATTGGAGGTAACTTCAGGTTTTAATGTCAATAGATTTTGTGAATTTGGTCTATATCTTGAGTGAGGGTAATTTTTGTATGCCATGTGTGCAATGTTCTAAAAATCGGTCTAGGCGGCCGCCTAGGCGCTAGAAGGTGGAAAACCGCCCAGATTAATGGCTGGGCGGGCTGTCTGGGCGGATGGGCGGGCTGGGCGGGTCTAGGCGGGTCTGGGCTGGTCTGGGCGGCCTAGGTGGGGTCTAGGTGGCCTAGGCGGACTCTAGGCGGTCTGGGCGATTTTTATTTTTTTTAATTTTTTTAAAATTTTTAATATGGCTAATTGTGTTCTTATTTTATTTTATTTCCTACTTTTTAATAATAAACTATTTAATTATTTTTTATTCAGTATATGTCTAAATGTAGCAAATGATGATTACTTAATGGAATTCTCGAATGATCTGTCGGTACCAATTTTACTAATGTAGATTTTATCAAATATAACTGAGGTTATTTATGCAATTTGAAGAAAAATAAAAGAGTACACATTCAAATTTATATAAAGTACCCATCATGACCAAATTCAGTCATTTGAGTTTTAATAAATTTTGTTCACTATTGGTAATTTTTCATGTTTTTAAATTTTGCATATATATACTGGCATTAAATTGGATGTAATTGATAATGTATTATACTTAACTTTTGTAAATTATTAAAGTAATAATACAAAACCTAAGACCGCCTAGGTGCCGCCTAGGCACCCGCCTAGGCCCCTGGGCGCTAGGCACCAGCTCGCCGCCCGCCCAGCGCCTAGCGATTTTTAGAACACTGCATGTGTGTCCATCGGATGGTAACTACCATACATCCAAATTTTTGTGTAGGCCAAAGCACCGCTCTTATTTTATTGTTATGTGTTCAAAGAGTTGAAACAAATCTATTGTTGGAAAAAATTAGTTTTCCTTAATCTTTAAATGAGTAAATCGTTAACCTTGTAGACTACTTACATGAAAACCCTTTTTCAATTTAAAATACTTTAATCCCACATTTAGTGTGAGAAGTAATTTTTGCTAGTTTATATACTGTAAAACATCAGTAAATTTTTAAAAATGATCTTCAACAATAAATTGTAAAACTCATGTTAATTTACAAGGTTAACGATTTACTCATTCTAAGACCATGGAAAACTATTTTTTTCCAACATCTATATAATTACGAATTAAATTGAAAACATTGTAAATCACTGTCGCATTCTTTGCTAGACCAATATAGCTCAAGCCATTTATGTTGACTAAATTCTCACCATTAAAAAGTATTATATGTTTGTGATTACAAGTTGTTTTTTTTTTTAGCTTCTTTATCCAAAGTGAAAGTTTGAAGTAGGCAAGTAGCTTAAACAATGATTCATGTGAAAGTTTTAACTTTTAAGGAGACAAGTAGATGAAGAAGAAACCATAAGGTAAGAAAAAAATAATTATAGAAATATTCAAATAGGAGTTTGTAGTCTGTTTTAAGTCATAGATGACAGTTTTACTTGCAAACTTATATAGTTGTCTCGACAAATTGATCCAAGATGTCTGTATGAATGTCATCTCATGGAAACTATTACTACTTCAATGTTGGCTTATCCTTTTGCCATTAAAGATCAAAAAGTCTATAAGTCACGAAATATACAAGAAGTCATTGTTGGGTATACCATACCATGTCCAGTCCATGATGGTGTACTAACATGATCCAGCCCATGGTGAAGAATGTACAGTTCTCTAGATTTTCTAGAAGAGGGCTTAAAGCTTGGTTGGAAGTAGTTGGTTGATGGGAGTTGGCAAGTTGGTTGATAAAATTAATGAAGTAGTTAGCAGGTGGATGGTTCACTTAATAAAGAAGTTCCTCTATGCCTATAAATAGAGAGTGAGAAGAAGAGTGTGAGAGAATATTTCTTTTGTATTCGTCAAGCTTGTCTGTGACTTGGTAAAATTGATATTGTAATACCCATTATTCAATTATAGTGGAAGAATGATCTTTGCTCAGTGGACATAGGCATGAATTGCCGAACCACGTTAAATCTTTGGTGTCTAATTTCCTCATATTTACTTCTTGTTTATTTTTTCTTTATCTCGTAGTATCCACTCGATCCTTACAATTGGTATCAGAGCCGATGGTTCGGCTAGGACTCGATCGGTGAGGTAGAGGTGTAGGCGACACATTGTTCAGGAGATAGGCATAGGTGCGGGGTAACACTCCAAGTAGAGCATCGCAGATGCGCGGTCTGCCAGATGAATGATTTAGATTTGGCTCCAGATCCTTGCTGAGGTGGTGTCCGGGAGTATCCTACAAGTCCGAACGAGGTGGAGTTAGTGCGAAGGTTGTGACTAGGTGGAGCCAACAACGCCGGGAATGGTCGACAAGTACACTGAGTGCTACCCACAAGATCGTGGTTGCGCATGATACTCGAGGAGTAGGTGTACTTCGAGATAATCCCACATCAAGTAAGGAGGGGTCGTCACTAAGGTTTATAAGGAAGTGGTCCACTCCCTAATAGCAACAAAGCCTTTTGCGGAAAATCCCACACCACCTAAGCCCAGATGGAAAGCCCGATAGGTAGTCTTTAAGTTGGGGACAATATTGTTGCTATGTATAGTGGACCAAGGGGTGCGCGCAAATGCACGTGCGCGACGCCCCAACAATTGGTATCAGAGCCTAGTTCTCTACAAATTACCATTCACAATAAGGCGAAGGTACAGTTTATGGGAAGAGGACGATATTGTTCATCCATACGGAACTTGCATCCGTATAGTATTGTTCACCCATACGAAACTATTAATTTGTATAGTACTGTTCACGAATACAATACTGTATATGTTACTGTTCATACAGAAATTCGGTGCTACGAGATGGAAGGAGTTGGCACTATGATCAAGCTCACCAACTCTAACTAGGTGACGTGGAAACCAAAGATGGAGGATATTCTCTATTGCAAATATCTGCATGAGCCAATTGAAGGTGATGACGCAAAGTCGAATAACATGTTCGATGCCGATTGGAAAAAGATGAATTGCAAGACCATCGGCACAATTAGACAATGGGTGGATGATAGTGTTTTTCACCACGTGTCTAATCAAACCAATGCCTGCAAGTTTTGGGGCGAAGCTTGAGTCGTTGTTTGAGAAGAAGACCCCTGCCAAGAAATCCTTCTTGATCAAGGAGCTCATCAACGTGATGTACAAGGATGGTTTGAGTGTAGCGGAACACTTGAACAATTTCCAGAATATGATCAACCAACTGGCCACAATGAACATGGTGATTGAGGACGAGCTGCATGCGCTCTTGTTGCTAGGATCCTTGCCAAATAGTCGGAAGACCTTTGTGGTGAGTGTAAGTAACTCTGCTCCTAATGGTGTTCTTACTCTTGATAATGTTAAAAGTAGAGTGCTTAAGAATAAACAAGGAGAAAAGTTTCAGGCACAAATAGTAGCCAAGTATTTGTCACAAAAACCAGAGGGAGGAGCAAAAACAGAAGGCCTAGAGGCTATGACAGGAGTCCTAGTCGATCCAAGTCAAGGTTTAGAGGTGCTTGCCACCATTGTGGCAAAGAATGACATAAAAAAAAAGTTGTCGAGCTTGGAGGAAAGAGCAAAAGGAAGGTGACAACCAGAAGAAAGATGATACCAACAATACCACTGCAGTCTCATGTGGCAGTGTACCTGAGATACTGTCTTTTGGTGGGTATCCACATATGGGTAGTTATGTTAAAGATACTGAATGGATCTTTGACAATGGAGCTCCCTTTCATGCTACTTCCAGGCGAGAGTTATTCGGTACATACAAAGAAGGTGACTTTGGCATAGTAAAGATGAGAAATGAAAGTCATTCCAAAATTTTGGAAATTGGTGATATTTGTCTTGAGACTAACCTTGGCTGCTAGTTGTTGCTAAAAGATGTGAGACATGTTACTAATTTACCTCTCAATCTAATACCCATCGATACCCTTGACCAACAAGGCTTTGATCACCATATTGGCCAAGGAAAATTGAAGCTTACTAAAGGTTCAATGGTGGTTGCTAGAGCACAACTCTGTTGTACTTTATATCGATCAAATGCCAAGGTCTTGAAGAATGAGTTGAATGCTGTGGAGGACTCATCTCTGGACCTATGGCACAAGAGGCTAGGTCACATGAGTCGACATTCCCTTTGCCAAAGGTACAACGCTAAAATCTTGTGAATTTTGTTTATTTGGCAAACAAAAGAGTGTCAATTTTTTTGTTCCCTCTGCAAAGAAAGAAAATTTATTAGATCGTGTTTATTCAGATGTATGTGGTCCCATAGAAGTTGAGTCATTGGGAAGAAATAAATATTTTGTTACTTATATTGATGATGCTTCACGAAAGGTTTGGGTGTTTTTGTTAAAATCCAAAGACCAGATGTTGTAGGCATTTCAGGAATTTCATGCCATGGTGGAGAGGGAGACTGGGAGACCTTTCAAGTGTCTACGTAGCGACAATGGTGGTGAGTACACATCTCATCAATTCAAATAATATTGTGCAAAACATGGCATACGACATAAGAAGACGGTTCCAGGCACTCCCCAACATAGCGGTATAGCTGAAAGAATGAACAAAACCATCTTAGAGAAAGTAAGGTGCATGCTAGGGACTGCAAAGCTACCCAAGCAATTATGGGGTAAAGCAGTAAATACGGCATGTTATCTAATCAATCGATCTCCTTGAGTTCCATTAGGCCTTGATATTCCAGAAAGAGTATGGACTAGTAAATATGTGTCTTACTCTCATCTGAAGGTGTTTAGTTGCAAAGCTTTTGTACATGTGCCCAAGGAACATAGATTGAAGTTAGATTACAAGGCTACACCGTGCATCTTCCTCGGAGCAGTGATGCGATCTTTTATGAAGATCAAACACTTGGTGGTTCTGATAAAGAGGCGCATCTATAGGTCGCGGTCAAAGGAGTTGATCCCTTAGCTTCAGATGAAGAAAGTCATGGTGACATGCCTGAAACAGCTGCTAATGAGATACCAAAACCAGAGATTACTGATAAGGGGAAGCCTAATCAAGAGGAGCCAGACCATAAGACTCTTGATCAAGGGGAGCCTCCAACTCCACAAGAAAGTGAAGCTCAACACCGAAGATCCACTAGAAATAGAATACCATCTACTAAATATCCCTCATCAGAGTATATTCTGTTGACTGATGATGGAGAGCCAAAAACTTACGAAGAGGCCCAAGCTGATCATAATGACAATGAAAAATGGATGAAGGCAATGGAGTAAGAAGTGGATTCCTTAACAAAGAATGATACCTATGAGTCGGTAAAGCTTTCAGATGGTAGAAAAACACTAAAAAAATAAGTGTGTGTTTAAACTAAAAAGATATGGTGAGAGAAATTAGGCTGACATGCCTTAGTCCTTCTTCTTATTCACCTTATCTGGTGAGAGAAATTATTTCTTTGACTCTACCTCTGATTGTGTAATATAGGGAGAAAATCTTATTCAGATATTCCCTTTATCAAGTTATCTTCTAGTAGGATTATTTCCTTTTCATGACTAGGAGTGGTCCAAATGGGCCTTGGGCTTATTCTAGTTCAAGGGTTTGTTTCATCCTTTTTGTCCTGAGTCAAGCTCCTAGATTCCTCCCACATTCGTCTTGTGTAATCTGGGCTTGATCCCCTACAATTAAATGATTGTTCCATGTCTCATCAACTACTTTCTTTCAAGAGGAGCACTTATATGTGCAATAGTCATTAATAGATCAATTTGGTTATGTGAGGTCCACCTATGAACTACACACATTTAAAGAAGTAAAAATATATTTGGTGTTTTGTCATTGCCAATTTTCACATGGTTTGGTGAGTTTCTTTTAGAGTGCAACAATAAGAATGTGGGTGAAAATTAGGGGTAGGCACGAGACGGGATGGGATAAGATGGACCCATTCCTATCTCATCCCATTCATTCAGGATCGGGACAAGACGAGATAGACTTCATCCCGACCTCGTCTCATCTCAAGCGGGATCAGAACGGGACGGGATGGGACGAGATGAGCACGTACTAAATAGTCATCCAATAATAAATAACAAAAAGAGTTTTATCTCACATTACTCACATACCAATAATGTCAAATTTATACACATAACTTATTACATAAATAATAATAGATATTAAATAAATAAATATTAAACTTTTTTTAAAAGAAAATAAATATTAAATTTCATTTAGAATTAATGATTCAATTAAAATTACAAAAAAATGCATTACTAGCTACGGAAACTAGCGACGGTTTTTAATACCGTCGCTAATTAAAACATTAGCTACGGAAAATTAAAAGATTAGCGACAGCATCCAACAGTCTCTACTGTCGCTGATACTGTTTCACCGCATACGTATAAAAAACTGTCGCTAAATAATTTGCGACGGCATAAAAACGTCGATAAAGCTTGTAATAGCGATGGTATTTTAGCCGTCGCTAAGTTTTACAAATAAAACTCATTAGCTACGGTAGAATACGTACCGTCGCTAATGGGTTTTTAAATATATATACATTTAGCGACGACAAAAGAGTCGTCGCTAAGTTTTACAAATAAAACTCATTAGCTACAGTTTTCTATCGTAGCTAATGGTTTTTAAAAACAAAAACAAAAACTTACATAAAAACATTTAGCAACGGCAAAAGTGTCGTCGCTAAATTTTACAAATAAAACTCATTAGCCACGGTTTCCTACCGTAGCTAATTGTTTTTAAAAAAAAATTATATAAAAATATTTAGCGACGGCACAAGAGCCGTCGCTAAGTTTTACAAATAAAACTCATTAGCTACGGTAGTAAACCGTAGCTAATAGTTTATTTTTAAAAAAATTTAGCGACGGCAAAAGTGTCGTCGCTAAGTTTTACAAATAAAACTCATTAGCCACGGTTTCCTACCATAGCTAATGGTTTTTTTTAAATATATATATATATATATATATATATATATATATATATATATATATATATATATATATAAAAGAATTAGCGACGGCAAAAGAGCCGTAGCTACGTTTTACAAATAAAACTCATTAGCTACGGTTTCTACCGTAGCAAATGGTTTAAAAAAATTATATAAAAATATATATAGCTAATGGTTTCTACCGTAGCTAATGGATTTTATTAAGATATATATATATAGAAAACATTTAGCGACGCAAACATAATATTTAAAAAAATATATTTTACACGAAAAAATTGGCTCAATCAAACGCAACTGTCAATAACACCCAAAAACTTTAGCTCAATCCAATGCACTAAACCAAACCACGTCACTAATCCGCGTGAAACCAACTCAACCAATCCCCTTCAATTACATCTCTCTATATAAATTTAAATTTTCTCTATATAAATTTAAATTTGACAGAGGAGAAGTTCGAGCCAAAGCCAGAGCTTTCGATCTGATCTGTTGTGAGAGTTTACAGAAGAAATGTCTCCCTGATCCAATAGTTCTCTCCCTGACACATCCAATGGTTCTTTCCCTGATCGCATTCTCTTCTTTAGTTTACAGAAGAAATGTCTGAAGATTAGATCAGATCAAAGAAGATCAAATCAGATAAAAAAATATCAGATCAAAGAAGATTAGATCAGATAAAAAAGATTAGATCAAAGAAAATCAGATCAAATCAAAGAAGATCAAAGGAGGGGAAAGCAAGTGAAACTTTAGTTGAAAGAAGCTTAGAGATGCAGCCTTTGACATTGAAGTCTGAAGAAGTCCTCAGAATGTTTCATAAAAGTTCTAAAAAAAAAGATGTCCGAAGAAAAGTTGGGTACCTAGTAAGTATGCCATTAATTATTTTTAAATACAAATTTATATGAATTATTTGCTACTCGCTAATTAAATTTTTTTAAATTAACATTATTTTATATTAGTGATGGTAAACGACTGTCGCTAATTGATTTTTTTAAAAATAACACTATTTTTATATTAGCGACGGCTCAAAACCGTCGCTACTTGTTTTTTTTAAATAACATTATTTTTATATTAGCGCAAAAAACTGTCGCTAATTGTTTTTAAAAAAAATAAAACACTAAAGCATTTAGCTACGGTAAATTACCGTGGCTAAGTTTTAGATTTTTTTTATTAGCGACGGCAAAAATCCGTGGCTAATTTGTTTTTTTTTAAATTAAACACTAAATAATTTAGCTACGACAATTTACCGTCGCTAATTGTTTAAAAAAATATATCACCGATCCGCGTGAAACCTCATTTCAACCGTCAATAACACCAAAAAATTTAGCTCAATCCAACGCACTAAACCAAACCACGTCACCGATCCACGTGAAACTAACACAACCAATCTTTTCAATTACCTTTCTCTATATAAATTAAATTTTTTTTTATAAACTAACTTAAACAAAAAAGTTCTCTCAACAAAAAAAATTTCTCTCAACCTCCATAGAATAAACCCACAGAGGAGAAGTCTGCCATTTCCTCGACACCGATCCCGGCCGCCTCTCTCTCCCCTCCCTTCCTCCGCCGCCTCTCTCTCGGAGATCTGAGATCTATGATCTCCGATATTCTATAGATCGATTTTTTTTTGTGGTTTTTTTTGTCATTTTTGTATGATATTCTAGAGACTGTGTAATTTTTGTTATAATTTTGATCAATTAAGTTTAGTTCTGGTAGTTGATATTAATTTTCAGAATAGACAATCATTAATAGCTAATTTCATTATAAAAAATGAATTATAATTTGTAATTTATAATTTGTAAATTTCATTTGTCAATATTATTTGCAACAAAGTTGTCCCTAAATAGCCATGGCAAATACCATGGCTGTTTTGTCAATTAGATTTGCAATTTAGCGACAGCAAAAATCGTTGCTAAATAGCCAAGGCAAAAAACCGTTGCTAAATAGCCTTAGCGACCGCAAAAAACCCTCGCTAAATAGCCACGGCAAAAAAACGGTCGCTAAATAGCGACGGCAAAAAACCGTTGCTATTTAGCAAAAACCGTCACTAAGTAGCCACGGCAAAAAAACGGTCGCTACATAGCGACGGCAAAAAACCGTCGCTATTTTACAATTAGCGACAGTCTTCGACAAAATGTTCAGCAGCTTTAGTGACGAAATTTTTTGAGTTATCCACAATTTTTTTACCGTGGCTAATTAGCGACGGGATAGTTTACCGTTGCTGATTCAAATAGCGACGATTAAACTAGCGACGGTATTGCGACGGTTGTTGTGTCGTGGCTAAATCATTGTAGCGACGGTTTTTAGCCGTTGCTGAATCGTCTTTTTTTTTGTAGTGTAATTTAGATTTCATATAGAATTTCATCTTAGATTGATTTAATTTCAACACATTCTAAACTTTAATTTAGAAGAGTATTTTGAGTAAAATTAATAATAATAAATAAATAAATTCGGGACGGGATAGGCGGGATTAAAAATCTTTATCCCGATCCCATCTCACTCTAAATCGGGACAGGACGGAATCGAAATGAGTTTGATCAATCCCAAAAAAATAGGAACGGGACGAATTTGGGATCGCGGGATGGGATGCCCACCCCTAGTGAAAATTGTGGTGGTATCACTAAAAGATCAGCATAGGTAAAGAGTTTTAAAAACAGAAAAACTTCTAATCAAGGCTTGTTTGAGTCATAAGTTTGTAAACACAATACTTATAGTAGTAGCATAATAAAGGGTTTTTTTTTTTTTTTACTGATGAGTGGTATGCAATTCAACAAAGTGTAAAAATTATGAAGAAGACTTTATTGATTACTCGATAATACTTTTGGTATATTGAGTTGTGTTTGAATAGAAAACGCCTAAAATGGCGTTTTTTTAAGTGCTTAGAAGTTAACTTCTAATTGGAGAACAAACTTTTAAATGAAATGTTTGTTTTGCTTCTGAATGGACTGATGATTAGAAGTTGTAAAATTAAAAGGTGTTTATTTTTAGGTGCTGAATGAAAATTGTTTGACAATTTTGCCCCACTGAGCTGAAAATTTTTATAACATAAATATTGTGCTTAAAATCATATTCAATAATTATTCAAATCCTAGAGAATGTTATAATACCTTTCATTTCAAGAATATCAAAATATGACGAAGTACATTTAAAAAAATTATCAAACCAAATTTCTTACTAATATTTCATTTGCAATATGATCTTGTAAATTAACCATATCAGTTTGTTCACGTGATCCAAATACTTGAGACAGTTGTAGTTGTCCACTATCAGTTTGCTCAGGAGAGTTGGAGAGATGAAGAAAAACTTAAAAATAAAGAGAAAAAAACAAAGATGATAAGAGAAATAAGATAAGTTTCTTATCGAGTCCTTGTGAAGGTACGTAGAACTACAATGTTTGGTGAAGAGAATGAAGGCGTGCCATAAAAATTTATCCCTACTTATTTTTAAGAAGATGGAACAATAATTGTTATTACAAATTTATGTTAAGGTTATTATTGAAATAATTTTTTATTCAGCACTTAGTACTAAGTTATCAACACTTTCATGTTGCTTACTCCAATCAGAAGTAGAACTTCTAATCAGAATTAAAAACAAACACTCTAAACAAGGTAGTTCACTTCTTATTAAGACTTTTGACTCCATTTAAGCAAAAACAAATACCCTCTAAGAATTCGAGATAGGATAAAAAAATACTTATTAATCAAATACAATCACAATCACATTCAAATTGATTCATTCTAAATCCTTGATTCGATCTCTCCATATCTTTATCTCCAAATATCTCTAGATCCTTGATTTGATCCAGTTAATCACAGTTCATCATACATTCTTACAACAATTAGCTATAAAAAGAGATTGAACTTAAATCATGTCCAATAACAACAATTAACCATAAAAAGATGACCGGCAGGTTTATTCAAAATTTGGAATTCTGAACCAGATTCATTCCACGGTCAAATGATCTAGATTATTGACTTAAAAATAGAAGCAAGTAGACCTATCCTAGTCGTATTTCACGTCCCAACGACCTTTCTCCAATTTTTTAGGACGACTCTCTTTTCCCTAGTTTCGATATAAACCAAAAACATAGTAGAAAGTTGAAACAAAGAGAGAGCGAAATGGCAGCTACATCATCCGTGATCAAAATAGCTGCTCTATGTGGATCCCTTCGTAAGGGTTCTTACAATGGTGGCCTCATTCGCTCTGGTACGCTTTGCTCTTGCTTATGTTGTTTTCTTGTTTGCTGGGTTTTGTTTTGATGGTGATCTTGTATTGGTGGTTGTAGCTATCCAGATAGCTGAGGAGTCGATCCCAGGGTTGAAGATCGAGTATGTGAACATTGACGATCTCCCATTCGTCAACACGGATCTTGAAGTGGATGGGACTTTTCCTCCAGTTGTTGAGGCCTTTCGCCAGAAGATCCTCGAAGCTGATGGCATTTTCTTTGCTTGCCCTGAGTACAACTACTCCGTCTCTCGTAATACTCTCTTCCCTATGTTTTCATTTATTTTATTCTTGTGTGTCCAAAGTGTTTGGATGGAATGTATAAAATGTTGTGAATTAGATTGAAAACTAGAAAGCAGTGTTTGAGAGTGGTGAGCAAGTAAAACAAGTGTGTTAAACTATGGTTTATTGACCAATAACATGAACTAAGGACCATCCAGTAGTGATGTTAATGATTCCGGTAAACTGGATCATTTCGGATCCAAGAAATTGTCCTAGGTAGTTTATTGTACTGATTTGTTTGGTTCTGGACCTTCAGTAGCCAGATCTGATAACACCAGCCATTTTCATTGACCAAATATACTATCATACTATGTACAAAGTTTTCATGTATGCATGAGTTTGTGTCATTACAAGCAAAATTTTTGGTAGTCCTAAGTGTTAAGAGTTTCATTACCCACATGAAAGTTTGAAGTGGCTTAATAATGTTCCAAGGGAAAGTTGGAAGCTGCCAAAATGTTGGACTTCATCGACACCTGTGAATTTTTTTTGTGGTTAGGACTATAAAGTTTGAGCAAGTCAAGCTAACATTTAAGCATTTTCTTGAGAACATTGCCTAGCAGCCAATCAAGTCAGCCTTAGATTACGCATAGAGAACCAGTGCCAGGGCTGCCACAGATATATCTTCAGATATGCTTTACCATTTGAAAATTTTCCCATATAGGTTGATGCATGTACTGACATGTAACCCTGTAATAACTGGAGACAAATTTGGCTCTGTCATTCCAAGACATTGGGGAATCCTTGCAATGCATCTAGAAATGCGTTGGACCTGCACATTGATCTGATTGAAGCACTGATAGACGGTTCAAACATTTGTAGGTGTAGAAATCGAATTTTTGGATACCACTTGTAACCAATTATGCATAGGCTTACTGAATTTCTTTGAAGTAGAGATTAGTAATATACTGCAATCTGTAGTAACCAGGAAGAGATTCGTAGAGCATTACGATTTTTAAATTAATCGTCTGAATAATTCCTTTTTCTCCTGTAATACCAGCCTCACTGAAGAATGCACTTGATTGGGCATCTAGACCACCAAATGTTTGGGCTGACAAGGCCGCTGCTGTTGTAACCGCTGGAGGAGGCGGTGGACGTGCACAGTACCATCTCCGTCAAATTGGAGTTTTTATTGATCTTCACTTCATAAACAAGCCAGAGTTTTCCATTAATGCATTCCAACCTCCACAGAAGTTTGACAGTGATGGCAACTTAATTGATGCTGGCACCAAGGATAAGTTAAAGCAACTTCTTCTATCCTTGCTGGCGTTTACCATCAGACTCAAGCGTGGCAAGTCTGAGTAAACCATAGCCAATTTAAAAACTATGAATCTGTAATGCTATTACTTCAAAAACAGAATGTTATTTTCTATGAATTTTATTGGATGATTTGGTCGATTATAGATTGTTTATTGTGCTGTTGGATATTTAAATATTCATGACCCTGAACGTAAATCCAAATCAATCTCATGGTGTTTAATTCTCTTACTATGATGTGTTAGTTGATCTTTTTATGTTTATGTTTTTGCATCTATTGGGGTTAATAGCTCTCAAAAGCTACCATCTCTACTTGGACCTTTTAATACTTAGTTATACGACACAGCTTTAGATTCTTAAAGGTGGGAATGGTTCTATTGCCAATATGTTTGAATTGGAGAACGAAAGATCTGTAAAAATATTTAAGCTCATTTAGAATTCATTTCTATGGGAATGCATCAACCGTTGCCAAGTACATGGTAGGAGCAGGGGCCATAGGACATGAACTTAAGAAATCCTTTGCTTAATAAAGGCTTGGCGAGCCAGGTTGACCAACCCAACCCAAACTTGATCTTTTTATGTAATAAATCAGTATAGTCTTTGTATTAGCATAGACAAAATCCATCCTATATGCTACTTCGGTCTGCCATACATAAATCTTTTACATGGTTGCTTATTTCTCTGGTTATCTTGTTCAAGTGTGATTTTCTTTAATATTAACTAGTAATTCACTATATGATCAGCTTTATATAATTATTTCTACATGTTTTCATTAACAAAGCCCATCAACAAAAAGTAATAAATCTGTAGCTATATGCATCATCTTTGCTTTAATCTACATTGTAATTAGCCAAGTCCATAAAAATAAAAATAAATCTAAATGTCAATGTACAATAACAAACTCATGATAAAAATATCAAGCAAACACAGCCAACCAACCCACCTGGGATAACTAGCAACCTGATCGAGTGAGTTATCTTAGTGTTAAGAGTTAGGTTTGACGTTTACCAACATTTGTTAGGGGTAACAAATGGCTCCTGCTAATGAGTATATGGAATTTTTAATCACCTATATGCAGATTATTGTCCCACTTTTGTGTCCCCTTTATGGAAGCAAAAATGTCATGGATGTTTATCAAAAACATAAAAATCATCCTATTAGTTTGCCCAATCCTATAGGGTTAGATGGGAATTCAATGGATTAAGATGGTATGCACTGGACAGTAGAATCTATCGCGGTAGATCTGAAAGCGCATAAGTGTAGTCAAGTAACAAATATCTCAATATTTAGACCTAACACTGATTCTGTAAAAAAATTGTAAATATGTGGTTAGAATAAAATAAATGTATTAACTACTTATGCGATAAGTAGGGAAGATTTCCCTAAACAATGTAGTCACAATTAAAAGTACAGGAAGAGAATTGAATACCTCTGAATTTATCTCCATTACAATCCCAAAGCCACAGAGTAACTTTTATATTTGTCCACAAAGTGTCAACAGATTTTTGAATGTTTCTAAAGATTTTATCTGTCTGCAGTGTCAACAGCATTGTTTTTTAGGCCCTTCGAGCAAGGATTATCCAGCAAAGCACCCTATAGCACAATCCCCACATTTATCCACCTAGTGTCTTTCTACAGTCCTCTAATCCTCAGAACATCTGTAAGCGTACAGTTTAAATGATCACTAGCTTTCCATGAAAAACACTCCCCTTTCAAACTCCAGTATTCGTTGACGAGTAGTGCGTCCAAGGGATACTTGTAGAGAGAAACATAGTACATGAAAAGTCAATAATTCGGGATGTTATCTTTGGGAATGAAATAGCCAGAGAAGGGGAAGAATGCTCTCAAGACTGTACATATGAGTGAATTTCCAGAAATAAAATCAGGGGAGACTGCACTTCGAAAGAGTACTAGGGAGCTAGCCATCAAGACTATCATCCATACTATGAAAATGAAAAAGGCAAAAGCAGTGAATGAAGGGTTGAGTCCAACGAGCCAGTAAACGGGCACCGCAAAAATGATAGCCGCTGCAATCAAAAAGGGCATAACGATAATAGTATTTGCAATCATGTAAGCCCCCCTTGAAGCTTCTTTCATCAGAACACGCGGTTCTTGCAGGTATATTGGAAGCGCTTCAACAGTCCAAGAGAGAAGAAAACTGAGACTGAAAGCGAACAGACCCAACTGTCCTGCCACACCATCTTCATTCATCTTCACCCTGAGGAAAACACTACCTAACCCAAATCCTCCGCCTAGAGCTTGCATTGTTCTTGCCAAGAAAAGCTGTTTTGTCCTGTAAATTATCTTCCAAAATTTTAAGCAGAGAAACATTACCTCAAATGGTCTTGAACTTTGAAAACAGCCTATTTGTCTGCTGTTGTTGCTATCTCTTTGCTCTTCAAGTTCTTGTCCCCATATTATGTTAGAAGAAGATGGCGCCTTGTTATCTTCCACCAGCAAATAACTTTTGGGATTTAATTTTTCCAATGGCCTTATAACCTCTGTGGCAAACTCGAGAGCATTTAGTTGCACTGGAATTCTGAATCCCATGATCGTTCTAGTATCCTCGAGCACTTCAAGGCGGCCATTGTAGACAACTGAACCAAGGGACAGGAGCAAGAAACTAGAGATGTATTGAAGTATCCTGTAGCTCGGTTGGTGAATAGTTAGAATTAGAGTCCTCTGCTTTGATTTAGCCATGGAAGAAAGCAACTCAATCACTTGAAAAGCTGACGTGCTATCAAGGCCTGAAGTGGGCTCATCAAGCAGAAGACTCTTTGGATCATGGATGACATCAATTCCTATTGATACCCATTTTCGCTCCCCACCTGATATTCCTCTAGTCTCTTCATCTCCAACAAAATTATTCGCCACATGCACAAGGCCTAGTTCTTGCATCAGACTCTCCAACTTTCTCTTCTTTCTCTTTTGAATTCAACCATTGAAGCCTAAACTTGGCACTGAACATCAGGGTGTCCTTAACTGTTAGGAGAGGCAGCAGATTGTCCTCTTGTGCCACGAAGCCACAAATCCTCCATAACTGAGTTGGACTAGTTATAGGCTGATCATTAAGGGATGTGGGTAGATTTTATCTATAAGAATAATATTCTACAGACACACATGTATGCTTCATATTGATTCAATGAGAAGAAAAACAATCAAGAATAAAGCGAAAGCGTACCTTGATCCATGATAGCACTTTAAGAAAGGGATGAGTCTTAATCTTCCAGTTGATAACGTATGTTTTCTGTATATCTCTCTCTGTAAAAGGAAATTTCAAAGAAAACAAAACATACGCTCAACTGGGGACCATAACCCTGTATTTATAACTGATTGGGTTATCAGTTATTCTTACCAATTTCTAATTTGCTCCCTCGTCAAATTAGAAATTGCTTAAGTGTATCTACACATTAAACTCGTGACATTTTAATACCCTAGCTCAATTAACCATATTAGATCACAATTCATTGGGATATACTTTAAGATAGCAATACACATTAAATACACATGTGTGCCAACACATGTTGAATTTTTCCAACAATCACCCACTTGAGCCACACATGTTACCTTAAAAAATGTGTATAACCTAATGAGCTCAAGATTTGCTATCACATATGAAGGTATTTCCAAACAATCTCGTCCATTGACTATACAGATATAGGACTAAAGGAACTTTCGTCACATTTAGTGCAACAAAATCCATCAATAGTCACGTATACCCATACAATCAAATGACATAGATCAATCATGGATGCGTAGCATGGAAATTACATGTAACGTGATCTAAACATGTCTATTTTCAACTAGTTCTACTTTAAACCTTATTGAGATCGAACTTTAACACAATAAACAAAAGTGTGAATAAATTGAATACTTTATTTCTGCAGAAAATACCCAAATACACAAAATGTGTCCAAAAAACCAATATATAGAGCAATCAAATATACAGACTCCCACTAAACCAAAATATCCTCAAATGATATATCATATAACACCCATATGAGCAGTGTGCTCATGAAAGACCTTGGGTGCTAATCCCTTAGTAAGCGGATCCGCAATCATAGAGTTTGTCCCAATGTGCTCTATGAAAATCTGTTTATTCTGTACTCTCTCTTTCACAACCAGGAAATTTATGTCAATATGATGTGACCTAGATGAGCTCCTGTTGTTGTTGGCATATAGAACTGCTGAGTTATTGTCACAATATAACTTTAGTGGTCTTTCAATACTCCTCAAAATGTGCAGCCCGGTGACAAAATTTTGCAGCCATAATCCATGATTGGATGCCTCAAAACATGCTACATATTATGAGAGTCTGTTGGCACTCCTCCAAGAAATAGCTCTTCCAGCTAACAGATAAATGTAGGCTGATGTGGATTTCCTACTATCTTGGCATCCAGCAAAATCAGAATCAGAATACCCTATGATCTCCAACTGATCTGATTTCTTATATGTGAGCATGTAATCCTTAGTTCCCTGTAAATATCTCATAACTCGTTTGGATGTTTTCCAGTGATCCATCCCAGGGTTGTCTAAATATCTGCCTAACATTCCAACAATGAATTCTATATCTGGACGTGTATAAACCAGAGCGTACATTAGATTCCCAACAGCTGATGCATAGGGAATCTCTTACATTCCTTTAACTTCAAGTTTATTCTCAGGGCATTGTTTAAGACTGAATTTGTCTCCTTTAGCTACAGGGGTGTCTCCTAATTTACAAATTTGCATGCCAAATCTTTTAAGCACCTTTTCTATATAGCTTTTATGCGATAATCCAATAATACCCCGAGAGCGATCTCGGTGTATCTGAATTTCCTAAAACAAAAGAAATTTCACCAAGATATTTCATATCAAAATTTTTTGATAAAAATCTCTTAGTTTCGTGCAACGTGTCTTTGTTATTAGTGGCAAACATTATGTCATCAACTATACAAAACCAAAAAGATATGCTTACTCCCACTAAACTTATGATACACACAATTATCAACTACATTTATCTCGAAACCAAATGAGACAATTACTTGATGAAATTTGTGGTACCATTGACGGGAAGCTTGCTTGAGCCCATAGATGGATTTCTTTAGTTTGCAAACCATATTTTTTTAGTCTCCAGACACAAAGTTTTTTGGTTGCACCATATAAATTGTTTCATCAATGTCGTCATTGAGAAATGTTGTCTTAACATCCATCTGATGTAGCTCAAAGTCAAAGTGCGCAACAAGTGTTATCATTGTCCTAAATGATACTTTCTTTGAAACCGGAGAGAAAGTCTCTTTATAGTCGATGTCTTCCCTTTGAGTGAAGCCTTTAGCTACAAGACGAGCCTTATATCTCTCCACATTACCTTTTGAATCCTTCTTGATTTTGAATATCCATTTACAACCAATGGGCTTTGTATTTTTAGGTAATGGGACAAGATCCCAAACTTGATTGTCTTGCATAGACTTGTACTCCTCATTCATAGCATCTATCCACTGTTGAGAGTTAGAATCTTGCATGGCTTGATGGAAGTTCATTTGATCATTTTCCACCAATCCATCATTTTCCTCATGTTTTTGGAGAAAAACTATGTAATCATCCGGAATAGCATTTCTCTTTTCTCTCGTGGATCTCCTTAATGGCATTTGTCCTTGAGGTTGTTGAGTTTGTTCTTCTGGAACATTTACTTCAATTTGAACAGGGAGTTGTTCAACATTGTCTTGTTGAGGTTCCAGATCTGCTTCTTAATCAATGACAGGTACAGAAACATGTACATTGTCAAAAACAGTAGTAGGAATCCAAACCGATTTCTCCTCAAAAACAATGTCTCCTACCTTATTTTTCCCCCCAAACTCAACATCCTCAAAAAATGTCACAGTTCCCGTTTCAAAATAGACCTAATTGCGGGATCATAAAATTTGTAGCCCCTAGATCGCTTTGAATAACCAATAAAGTAGTTGCTTATTGTCTTGGAGTCCAATTTGTTTTCATTTGGCCTATAAGGCCTAGCCTCAAATGGACATCCCCAAATGTGAAATGTTTTAAACTAGGCTTTCGGCCTATCCAAAGTTCATAAGGAGTCTTGGCAGCTGCTTTAGTTGGTACTCTATTCAGGATATAACATGTTGTCTTTATTGCTTCTCCCCAGAGTGATTCTGGTAAGGTAGAATGACTAATCATATTCCTCGCCATATCCTAAAGAGTTTTGTTTCGTCTTTCAGCGACACCATTCATGCTAGGTGAACTTGGCATGGTGTATTGTGGGACGATTTCACATTCCTCTAGGAATTTAGCAAATGGCCATGGACGTTGTTCTCCTGAACCGTCATATCTACCGTAGTACTCTCCACCACGATCAGATCTAACGCACTTAATTTTCTTATTGAGTTGGTTTTCAACTTCAGTTTTAAAATACTTGAATTCTTATTGAGTTGTTCTCCTTATCTGCTGATTTCTCATGAATGAGATAAGGGTACCCATAACGTGAGTATTCGTCTATGAATGATATAAAATATCGTTGATCATTCCAAGAAGTCGTAAGGAATGGTCCACAGATATCCGAATGTACCAATTCTAAGACGTCTGAAGATCTATTAGCACCTAATCTCTTTTATTTGGTCTGTTTTCCCTTGATGCACTCAACACAGACATCTAAGCCTAAAAAGTCTAGTGAATCCAAAATGTCTTCTGACACAAGTCATTCAATTCTAGATTTGGATATATGACCCAAACATTTGTGCCATAATTTCGCTAAATTTTCTTTGTTTAGCTTGCGTTTAGTACCCCGTGAATCCACATGCAAGGTTTCATTATATGATGCAATAATATCAAGCAAATATAGGTTATCAAACATACTTCTTTTTTTTTGGGAAGGTGAGTTGGGTTTTTAAGGATCCCATAACCTATCAACTGGGCAACCTATAGGTCAACACCCATTAGAAAGTAACCATGTCGCAGGTGGGATTCGAAGCTAGGACGTGGGGGATAAACCCACACAGCCCTAACCACTAAGCCATAACACCATTGGCAAACATACTTAATGAACCAGTACCAACAATATTTGAATTCAATGAAAAACTAAACTGATTTCCAAGTAAACAATTATAACCATATTTGTCCAATAAAGAAACAGAAACCAAATTTCGTTTAAAAGACGGTACAACAAGAGTGTCTTTCAAATCCAAATAAAAACTAGTTCTCAACAATAACCTAAAATGCCCTATTGCCTCAGCATCCACCGACTTTCCATCGCCCACAAAGATGTATTTTTCAATATCATTTGACTTTCGGTAGCTCAGGCAACCCTGCATAGAAACACTTATGTGAGTGGTAGCACCACCAAGTGCTTCTAGATACTGAAGCTAAATTAACCTCAGAACAGACTAAAGTGAAGAATGTACCTTTCTTGGCACGCCAAGCATGATACTTACTACATTCTTTTTTTCCACGTCCTAGCTTTCCATAAAAAAACATCCTTGATTTTCCTTAGGTTTCTTTTGCTCTGGACCCTTAGCAACTCTTTTTTTTTCTTGCCCTTATCCTTATAGGTACTTGCCAGATGAGTACTTTCAAATATCTCTTGCTTCAACCTTTCCTCTTCTTGCACACAATATGAAATGAGCTCGTTAAGAGTCCACTTCTCCTTTTGACAGTTATAACTGACCTTAAACTGTCTGAAATGTGTAAGAAGAGATATCAATACTAAATGCACGAGCAAGTTGTCAGACAACTCGAGCTTTAGTGCATTAAATTTGGAAGCAACGTGAGACATCTCCATGATGTCTTATGTTTCCCTTGCCTTTGTACTTCATTGAAATCAAGCTAGCTAAAAGCGTGCTTGTTTCAGCCTTATCATTTTTTGCAAAACGTTTTTCAATTTCAGCAAGGAAATCACAAGCCTTAGTTACCCCTTCAGATATTGCGCCTCTAAAGGCTTCCGGAATGTCGCGCTTAATGATCATTAGACTAATGCGATTAGAGCGTTCCCACTTCTCAAAGTTCCTCCTTTTTTCAGAAAAACTTTCAACCGTAAGAGTAGCGGGTTGCTCTATTCTTAGTGCAAGGTTGATATTCACATAATTATTACATAATATATTCCTTAATTTATATATGTTAGTGTTTCAATTATTATATTTTATAGTAATTATTTTGTTTTCATGTCTTTGTAAGAATTTGAGCATGAACGATGAAATCGGTGGTACAAAGTAGATGGTCACATACCTAAACCTTTAACCAAGCCCATAACCTAAACCCAAAACCTACCCATAAACCCAAACCCAATCCTACCCCTAAAGAAATTCTCTCATTTATATCTTGATGAATCTTCCATTTATCTCATCCCTATTCACTTTGATCATTCTCTATAAAATACAAGAGAATATGGTGAGAAAAGGGGGAGGAAGAGAAGGGAAGAAAAAAATCATTAGAATATCAAATCCTCTTCCTTCACAAAAGGGGAGGAAGAGAAGGGAAAAGAAGAATTGCATAAAATTAAACCCTCTTCCTCACAAGTGATTCTCATCACCATCACCACTCATCCATCTTTCACTCACTCAGCAATCACCGCCACAGTCACCTCGCCACCACCATCATCCGAGCACCACCACCACCTCCGGACAGCACAACCGCCACCACCACGAAACAGGGGCATGACAACCCTGTTTCGCATCAGCGCCACCTCCATCACCGTCTCTGTCCCTCTCCATGTCCATCATCCATCAACCACCATCACCTCCGGACACCACATTGCGAGCCACCACAACCACCGCGAAACAGAGTTGCCATCACCGCGACTCTGTTCCGCCTTGCCACAGAGCCAGAGCATCTCTCACAGCCACCATCTCGGCCTCTCTTCGTCTCGACCTCCTTCTTGTCTCCCTCCCTCACGGCCACCATCACAGAGCGGCTCGTCCGCGGCGCACAACCACCACGACAGCGGAAACAGGGAAGCCTCCTTCTTAGATCTCTCTCTATGTTTTTGAGTTTTCACGTTGTTTCTTCACCTTCTCTCTTCTTTTGCAGGTTCTGGAGACAGTTGGAGGACGAGGACGCTCACGAGGAGCACGGAGGAAGGCGGAGTAGCGCCGCTGCTCGCTGGAAACGAAGGCGGAGTCGCGGAGGCACTGTTCTGAATGTGGGAGACCGAGTCAAACTTTTTGGCTATTCACACCCCCGATTCTGCTCTGTACCACCTGCTGATCTGCTGAGTGCCACCATATTAAGTTTGCATCAAACCAAAGGGATTGCATAATTCATTTTGATTTATTTTACTGAATTGTGTGCTTAATTGTTAATTACAATTTATTTCTAAATTTTTGATAAATTGCTTTCACCCTTCATTTTCGAGAAATTAATCTTGATATGTTTGGTAGTTAGAATTACCCTTTTTCAATATTCAAAACATGTGCTAAAAATATTAAGCTCAAACTTTGATTAAGTGTGCCCTAAAAAGACACTTAATACTTGGTAAGAACGTATTTGCTTGAAATAATTTGTTAATGTTTGATAGAAACATGATATAAGTTGAATTGGATTGTAACAATCACATATTCGGTGTAAGCAAGGGATTCTCATCCCTAAAGCTTCTCGTTTAAATTTATAGTAATTTTGATTTAAATGTTTTTGCTAACTCATTGGTGAGTCCAAGCCCACAAAATTCATCTCATCTATCTTTTATTTTATTTTATTTTATTTTATTTTTCTTATTTTAATTTATTTTTAGTTTAGTTTTAAAAATGTTGTAACCCCATTTTCCTTTAAATTAGTTTAATTAAATTATTAAATTCAGTTGCATCCACTTTCCTCGTGGGATCGACCCGTACTTGTTGTTGTCTACCAGTTAGACATCGTGCACTTGCGGTTATTACAAGTGGTTAGATTAGCCTATTAATTTAGGTTAGTTAAATCCGCATCAAAGGTCTAGATCCATGCAGCCAAGAACGATTAAGTCGTTATCTTTCCAATCCTTGAAGTTTGTCCCATTAAGCATGAGAATACTATTTGCATGAGCAGATATTGTAGTAGATGACATAATAGTTGTACAGAGAATAAATCTAATGAACATGCACGTTCACATCATAATCTTAATAAACAATCTTTAAATTCAAATAATTATGGAATACATCTCAAGATACTTAACACAACATTAATATCAAGTCTTTTGACAGTAATATTAACTTGTAAGTGGTACTCTTGGTGTGGTGATCAAATATTGACAATAAATCCTGTCAAACAATAAGTATATCTTTGGATCAGCTTATTATTCACATGGAAACCTTATGATTGTCACATATTTATCACTACAAGTGTGTATGCAATTCAGCCAACTATTATCCTTCTTTTAGGTCGGGTAATATCCGCATGAACTCACAAACACAAACATCTTAACATTCTCAATAAATTAATCTACATAAGAGAGGTCACTTTGGTGACATCTTATTTCAATCAGTTCAATTAAATGTTAGAGAAACTAAATCAGCCATTAGATGTATCCCAAAAAAAATTTATTTAAAATTTTCAAATAAATAGCCTTGAGAAAAATAATAAATAAATAAATAACTAACCTAAGTAATGTACCTGATTTACTTGATTTAAGGTCCATTATTTAATTTCCTGAATTGTTTTTTTTTAATTTCATTAGGGTGGCTCAAACAGATTCTGCTAGGTGCAAATAATCAAAATAGGATGGACCGGTTATCTCAACTGGACCAAAGTGACCCATCTAATCCAATAGGGTCTGACCCTGTCCCAACAACCCATCAGACCCAGACCCAACAGCCCAAATTATTTTCAATTAAGTTGTGGCCCAATGGAAAATTTCAAACAAAACTGGAGGCACTACAAGAAAACATTTTTTTAGCGACGGTGGCCAAAGGTATTTAGCGACACTTATAACCGTCGCTTCATAATACTGAGACAGTTGGACAACCGTCGCTAATAAAGGCGTCACTGGGATATTCAGCGACGGTTTTCAGCAATCGCTGACATAATCGTCGCTATATACAAACCATCACTGAATACCATATAGTGACGGTTGCAACGGTCGGCAAAATCTGATGAACTGTACACTTTTTTGCAACGGTTATTAACCGCCGCTAGCATTCATGAACACACAGACGGTTATAACCGTCACTAATTCTCTTTGATTTTTTTTTTACCAAAAAAATCACATTTTTTAACTTGTAGTGCTTTCTTTTCATAGGGTGTAGATAATCTATCCAACATGTGCACAACTTCTAAACTTAAATAAAAAATCAAATATAAATGACACTAAACTTTGATACCATCACACATTAAAAGATAACTTAATTTCATTTCAAAATCAATATTACATGGTCTAGAGAAAACTACAAATTAAATTTACATATTCTCAAAGTTCACATCTAACAACCAAAACCAAAATTGTACAATGGCTGACTAGTTAGCTTAAAAGAAATTGAATTACGAAATGCTCCACAAGCTTTGGTGTTCATCATTGATCATGTTCTCCCTATAATGGGGAATCATAAAAAAAAATGAGAATATTTCATCACAAAACCAAAACAAAGGAATTCAAGAACAATGAATTGAAAATAAAATCATATTTCAATAAGAACTGACCACAATCTGCCAATTTCCTATCTCTTCCAGCTCGACATGCTTCTAGGTAATATGCTTCCAAGCTCTGAAACAACAAAAAAAAATTAATAGGAAATGCACAGTAGTAGTTAAAAAAATAAAGCACATTAGAGATATATATGGGACACACGGTAATGAGGGAATGCCACCTAGAAATGAGGGCATGATTTGATCTTTCCAACGATTATAAAATTTGTGCAAACAGTGAAAAGTTAAAACAAGTTGAACAGATACCAAATATTGCAGCATGTAGAGTACAACCAAAATCTGGACAAGTGAATATCTTTTAAGACAAAATTCAGAGATACTTAAGCCAAGAAATACACTTGTGGCCAACCATAATGAATAATTCTTCGGACATTCGATTTGTCAATTCCCATTCCAAAAGCAATTGTGGCAACAACAACCTGGATAAAGAATATGAATACACTTGTGGCCACCCAAAGAAACACACACAAACATGCACACACGCACAAAAAATTTCAAACTCGTAAAATTTAAGAGTTAGGTGGGAATTGTTTAAAAAATAGGTTATTGTTGATCAGGAAAAATAAAAAGGTCACAGAATTAGAATAGAGAGATGTATAAATTTGTAGAAAATACATTTTCATTATAAGCAGCAACCTTTACACCAGAATTGCATAGATACTTTGCCAATTGTAAGGTTTCTTTTCTAGTAGGAACATAAATAATAGTTGGTCCATTTCCTGGAGGCCCTTTTAGAAGTTCAAGTCTTTCTTCAGGTTTGCTCAGCATACCAACTGGCTCAAATGGCCCACATGCATCTTCATTCTCGGCAGAAGAACGACTACAGAACTCACCACAGGGAACTGAAAAGGATATGTGTTTAAGTACAGAAATTAGGGCATATCAACAAACCTTTGGAATAAAAAATGAAAACAATGTTCAGACTTCAAATACTGAGGAGCTCTTAAAAATTTTGACCAATATGATATACAACTTTACCTCTGGCTTAAGGAAAATAACTTTTGGTAAATGACCCAACCTATGATCAAATGAGATGATTAACTATATGCCAATGCACACTTCACAGTGGGGGCACGGAAGAAGGAAAGCAATGCAAAAATGGTTCAAGAATATACCATCAAAATCATCCGAACAATTTATTACAAAGAAAAATCAAAATCATCAAAATCTCACAAGTCAAACTGAACCGGAATTGCAAAGATGCATTCACTTATTACAAATTTAACTAACAAGAACAGAAAATCAACAACTAAGATTAAAGACTAAGAAACAAATATGAAAAGACTAAGCGACGAGCACCTAGTGATTTGGCAATAGTCTTCCAAAGCTCCCCCCAAGTAATTCCCACATCGGATCCTTAAAGGATGCCATAGGAAGCACAAAAATATCTCCAAGCCGCTCCCACCTGAAAAGTCAAATAGTTACCCCTACTTGTGATCCACATAGAAAATGTATCAATACAAAGAATTCTACCTTCCCCAGCCAATCGCATGCAACCAAATTAGTTTCATCAACAAAAATAGATATACAAAATAATTTCATAATCATTGAGTTTACAGAGATTATTTTAGAAGAGAGGAAAGAACTGTTTCAGAGCGGAGAATATTTTACAAAAATAGATATACAAAATAATTTCATAATTTTCCCATTCTTCAAAAATGACCAACAGGTTCCCTATTGGCTATAACCATGAGCGGGGAACATGGTACTTGCACGTAGTATCGACATTAGTTACTTAAAACTATTCAGCTGGCATAGTTCAGTACACTGAAATAAACTGTCTCACCATTGTTAGGAAGCCTGTCCGCAATTTCTTTGGCATTTTGTTTCCTTATAATATCCAGCATAACTACATTCATCACAATTGCTAGATGCTTTGTATGCAGGCCAATGGCGTCCAATGCTCTGCCCATTTACCCATATCTGACCTTTTCCCATGCTACCCATATCTAAAGCCAAGGGATCATTACCAGGGGGTGCATTAAAAGTAGTCTGGAAACATCACGGAAGAAAAGGTGTCAACCAGCACTGACATAAAACTTTGTAGATGACATAAACTTCATAGTCATTTAAGATTATGATTAGCACAAATACCATAACACAACATGCTCGCCTTGTACCATGTCAATGGTGGTTTTCGAGTCACTGCAGATTCGTCCACCCATTCAACAGAGGAACCTCAACTGATGGTATCAAGACTCAAAGCTTCACCCTCCAAACCAATCTGTTGTAAAACATTCAAAGTTATGAAGGTATTGCTTGTGGTAGACATGAAAAGGAAAGTCAAACTGAAAATTGGTAAGAGGATACACCTTGTAAGACCACTTCTGCCATGTCAAGTCTCTTCTTCCCTCGTTGAGACCATTTAACATAACTGGACCAAGAACTCCAGCATTCCATGTCTCAAAATGTGGACCAACATTCTAAATTCAGTCATAAAACAATAATTTTAGTACAGTTAGAAACCCAAAAGATGTGGAACTCATTACATAAAAGAGAGTTTCGGAGTGCTTTCTCGCCATCATACCCTCCAAACATGTATACTTAGAATCATTTGGAACCATAGCATGTGAATGACGGGCACAGGGCCATTCTCCATGGACATTTATCTCACTCCACTCTGAATTCTCAATATCAAGTACATGCATGGAAGAACATGCAATCTCATCTCTAAGCCCAATAAACATATAAATCTTTCTCCCTACAACTGCTGCAACATGTCGGTGCCTGCAAACATATATTATATGTTCCATCAATAATCACATAATGTTCAATTAGCTTGCAAATTAGAATAAGAAATTGCTGAAAAGTTATCAATAGAATAGTTTGGGCAAGCAAACAATTTAGTGGAGCTAAAATTTTATCTTCCTGAATAAAAATTGTCTTAAAATTAAACCATGTAAATATTTTACATGAGAGCATGGAGTCAATGACAGAAGATTAATGACCAACTCAGAAAAGCATGTAACTGGAAGTCATAAAAAATAATTGTGCTCAAGGGATCACCTAGGATGGAACACAAAGCCAGCACGCTTCAGTAACGCCCACTTCTTATTTGTATTGAAGACCCAAACATCATCCAGAATCTTTGTAGGATCACAACGACCACCAATAACAAAAAGAGATTCTCCAATCATTGAAGATGTGTGACCCAAGCGTGGAGATGGTGGCTCTTCAATCGTAATAGCTTCTAAAATACCAGAAAGGGGGTCAAGCATTAAAGTGTCATTTCTTCGTGCATGTCTTCCTAAGCCTCCAAAACCACCAAAAATAAGAACCTTTGGAGGGCGACTGTTATGCAAAGTACATGATGAATGACCCCATAGAAAGAGCTTGTCAACTGGTTCACCAACAATGCCCATCTTGACAAAAGAACTATCTCTAATTGCACCAAGAATGTTTGTTTTAAGTCAAAGATCAGGCTTTGTTCATGATCTGGCATAAATTGAATTCACTTTGTTCACCCTCCTGACTTCCATTCTCCATATTCCCCTCACTTAATCTCCTCACCAAATAAACAATAAACACAAGCCAAAACCATTTCAACTGAAATCAAATTAACAATTCCATTAATTCAAAAAACACAAACCATAACTGAAAAACATCACAAAAAGGGGAATATCAATGAACTTGGACTGAAAAACATTAGGTTTCTTTGAACAACCTCATCACTTGTTCGAAAAGGTTCTCATCAAGCGCCAAACCAGTCTGAAATCATATCTCAGTCTCAGTACGATCAAGAAACAAATACAGAAATAACAAATCACAGCAACAAAAAGGTTTTACCTTGCAGAGCTCTACGAATCAAGCTTCGATGGCTTCACCGCCTACACTGAGGATTGCTCATCGAAACTGACGGTCTCTCCTCTTCCATTTTTTTCACAAAGAGTTAAAAATCATTCAAAAATCAACCAAAACTAAGCTGATCTAACACCGTTAATCGAGAAAATAATCAAATATAAATTTCACCGAAATCAAACCTGGAAAACAAAGAAACAAATCTAAAACTCTCAAACTCCAAGAACTTGGACAAATCTCGGTGATAATGTTCGATTCTAACCGTTTTAGATCCAACGATAGAAGGGAAAAAAACCCCTAACTTTTGGGGAGAATTGAACAAACAAATCGACTTTTTGGATGAAAATGGAATGAGGGTTTTAAGAGGTTTCAAACCCTTCTTTTTTCTTCTGTTTAGATCGACAAAAGAGAAAGAGAAACCCCAACCGGGATGCTATTTGCACCCAATTGGGATGTTATTTGCACCAAAGAAAAAAAATCGTAGTTACAACTGTCGCCAATTAACAATAATCGTCGTTACATAATATTATCATGCGGCGGTTGAATAACTGTCGTTGAATAAAGTATTTAGAGGCGGGCTTTTCTAACCGTCGCTAAATAACCACCGCTATATTGACTTTTTCTTGTAGTGAGGATCCAATACAAGCCTTAACTTAAAACTTGTTATGTACATGAGCCTAATTCTGGTCCAGCAACCTAACAGATACTCAAGCCTTAATAAGACATGTTATACACATGGGCCTAACAAGGGCCGAATGGAGGTCCAATAAGCTAAACTAAACCCTAGAGACTTTCAAACAAGATCCGAAGCAGCTGCTTATTAATCTAAGGGATAGCTGCTTTGTAATGAAAGGTTTGATTTCATCAACAATGCAAAAGTGCGCCGCATACACTCCCTTAACAACAAACTGTGTCATATCAACATATTTGCTTGTAAACAAATGCTACTAGAAGACATCACCGTCACAGCTCCTCGTGATAGTCCCAATACAGATGGAATCCATATTGGATCCTCTGAATATATCACAATATCTCACTCGAATTAGCTAATATTGAAACAACAATCAAATATTGTTCATGAACACAATATTGATGATTGGAGTCGAGTAAGTGGGTTTAACAAAATATTAAAACCTGCATATCATTTTTTTAATCAAGATCTGAAGATCTAGATCGGTCTTAACATGGAGGTAATTTAATGAGAAAATCATTGATCTTATGCCAAAAGTTCATCCTAAATTTCATAATCTCTCAAAGAATCAAGCATGAAGTAGGCTCTGATACCACTTGTAGGTTTTATCTATAAGAATATTATTCTACAGACACACATGTATGCTCCATATTGATTCAATGAGAAGAAAAACAATCAAGAATAAAGCGGAAGCGTACCTTGATCCATGATATATAACACTTCAAGAAAGGGATGAGTCTTAGTCTTCCAGTTAATAACGTATGTTTTTGTATATCTCTCTGTAGAAGGGAATTCCAGAAGAAACAAAACATACGCTCAACTGGGGACCATAACCCTGTATTTATAACTGATTAGGTTATCAGTTATTCTTACCAATTTCTAATTTGTTCCCTCATCAAATTAGAAATTGTTTAAGTGTATCTACACATTAAGCTCATGACATTTTAATATCCTAGTCTAATTAACCATATTAGATCACAATTCATTGGGCTATACTTTAAGATAACAATACACATTAAATACATATGTGTGCCCACACATGTTGGATTTTTCCAACAATATGTTGTTCAGGTTGAACTCTTTATTTTTAATCCCACCAAAGTATTCGTAGAAGTGTAGATTTCCCAACACCACTTGGACCAACAACTGCTAGAATCTCTGAACTCCTTGCCTCAAAAGAGACAGATCCCAAAGGAGTTATGGTCGAGTGGTTAAGGCCTTGTGGGATTTATCCCCAGGTCCTTGCTTCGAGACCCTCCGGCGGCATATTTTCTTTCGGGGTGATGTTGGCCTATAGGCGGCACCTCGGGGGATAGGTTACGGATCCTATAAAACACCGGTTTGCCTTTCAAAAAAAAAAAAAAAAAAAACTTGGGCTTTTGCGACAGGGAGTAAACTGGAGTAAATATGGGGCTATTATGACAAATAGTGTACGATAATTTTTTTACAATAAGATTATAGGTTATGTAAGATGGAGGAGGCGAATTGTAGAATGAAGAAGAAGATAGGGTGGTGGAGTCATGTGAAGACTTGGAGTAGGAAGTGGAATTAATATAGTTCGGTCATATCGTCATCAAGTTGTGTTTCCTCAGGAAAGGATGCCATTGTTGAAGCAAACTGATTTCTGCAGGAGATGAATGAAGCATGATTTGATCAAGAGTAAAAAGGAAAGAAATGTAGTCATCTTGGAGGATAAAGAAGTTGAACATTGACAATAATTTTTTCCACCCCTGGTTTTGCAAATTCTTCCTCCTTCACAACTTGGTTGGCAATGAACCAAGCATTTGTCATCGGTGCAGTTTGGATCATGATAGTCTTGGCAACACTGATCCACATCAACGCCACTCTGATAGTCTGCAAGGACAATAGATCAAAGTGTCAAGAAAAAAAAGAGAATAATATTCATCGAAATGGAAACACTAAGTAGATGGAAAAGGTTTTAACAAAAAAAAAAAGTAGATGGTTTTGTGCATGCAATTGTGCCAAGAACTGGAACTGTTAATTTCTCTCACCTGCATGAATCATAAGGAAGAGCATAAGAACTGCAACAACTCTCACTGTTGAAGCCATTTGGAAATTATACTCAAACAATGACTGTTTTGGTTTGGTTTTCACTATGAAGTTATTTGTTTATGCAAGAGGAAAAACTAATTTATAAGGTATAGAAGCTGGAAATTTTAGCTAGTTAATTTGCTCGAGCATATAAGGAAACCTTATTTAAGGACCATATCATATATTGTCACGTCTGTATAACTTCAAATTTATGGTATTAACTCCAGATTGTATTAACCATAAAGGCTATAAGGGAGATACTTTGTTAACACTCACTCATGATTTGAATTTATTGACAAGAGGTTTGATATGTTTATGCTTAGGAAAAATGTGCTTGGTGCTTAGGGTTGCAATTTGGACAGGCAAATGAGCCGATCCCAAGTCGACTTTAGGTAGGGCATGGGAAAAAAAAAAAACCATGCTTCAAATTTCGGTTGATTGCTGAGAGTTTTATCCCTATGTTGAAGTTTCTTTGTACAATTATAATGTAATGATATTGGCCTTGGTATATAACTCATCGCAACATAACAATTGTTTTGCTAGATTTTAAGGAGGGACACATTACCACAGATAAATTTTTAATGTATTTGTGACAAGTAATTTGACAAATTAAATATTGTCCTCGAACAATAACTAAATATTCGAACAAGTACTTTGTTGCATTGAATGAATCAGTCTTACACCAAATTTTAAACAATGGAAAATTATCTCATATCCCTGACTTTATCCAAAAATAAAATAAAATTTGTAACCTATTTAATCAAGCGGGAGAGTAAAATTGCATATTAAAAATATGGAGCCAACAAATTGAAGTTTGACTGAAATATCACTTTATTATCAAGAATAAATTTTAATTTGTTAAACTTGTTCAATATTGTTAGATTCTAAAGTAAAACATGAATCAAACTTTCTGTATTTCATTCTGTGTTACAAATGTACATTTGACATGTTTATATAGACAGCACTTGTAACAATCTAACAACATCACAACACTTGCAACAACCTAACAACATCAGTAACAACATTTATACTTAGTCATCTAACAGCATTTATGCTTAACAAACTGCTTAACTAACTAACAATATTAGTTGTGCTATTTACACTTAACATCCCCCTGCAAACTGAGTGTGGATCCATCAACTACACTCAGTTTGTCACGCAGCAACAAAAACCTGAAAGTACCAAGTGCCTTGGTAAAGATATCAACAATCTGATCTGCTGCAGAGATGTGAAGAACATGAAGAAGTTTGCGAGCAACCTTCTCACGAACAAAGTAGATATCCAACTCGATGTGCTTGGTTATGGAATGAAGAACAAGATTAGCACTGAGTAAGACTGTGCTCTTATTATCACACCAGACAGTAGGAGGAGCACAAGGAAGCTTAAGTTCATAAAAGAGTGATTGGAGCCAGGTGAGCTTAGCTGTAACTGAGGCTAAACTCCTATACTCAGCCTCAGTACTACTTCTGGAGACAACATTTTGTTTCTTGGACGACCATGAGATGCGATTGGATCCCAAGTAAACACAGTAACCCGAAGTAGACCGTCTGTCATTTGGATCAGATGCCCAATCAGCATCACAAAAACCTGTCAAACTAAAAGAAGGAGCGGGTACAAGCTAAAGACCAAATGTAGATGTAGCTTGAAGGTAACGCAAAATCCTTTTTACCACCCGCCAATGGGACTCAAGAGGAGTTTGCATGAATTGGCATACGTTTTTACAGATTTCTGGTCTTGTTATAGTGACATATTGTAAATCTCCCACTATACTGCGGTACAAATGGACATTGTGGACAAGATCACTTCCTTTTGCAAACAACTTCTCCACCACTCGTAGGAGTAGGCAAACCCTTTGCAAACTGCATCCTGGCATGACAAAGGAGATCATGGACATACTTTGTTTGAGATAGAAACGGACCATTATCAGTGTGATGAACCTGAATACCAAGAAAGTAATGAACAAGACCTAGGTCTTTTAAAGAGAACTTAGAGTTTAACTGCTTAACTAAATGAGAGACATCAGACTGATTTGCACCAGTAACTAAGATGTCATCCACATAGACTAGAAGAAAGATGGGAGAAGGAGAGTGCCGAATGAATAGAGAGGAGTCTGACTTGGTGGATGTAAAACCAAACTGGAATAGAGTATATCTCAGTTTGTCAAACCATGCTCTAGGAGCCTGTTTTAAATCATATAAGGCCTTGGCAAGTTTGCAGACAACCTTGGGTTGTGAAGGATCAACAAAGCTAGGAGGTTGCATCATGTAGACCTCTTCTAGTAAATCTCCATTTAAGAATGCATTGTTGACATCTAGTTGAAAGACTGGCCACCCAAACGTGATAGCTACTGAAAGCACCACTCTAATTGTAGTGGGTTTAACAACTGGACTGAATGTCTCTTCAAAATCAAAACCAGCTATCTGTTGAAAACCTCTAGCCACCAAGAGAGCTTTTGTATTTATGAACCGTGCCATCTGAATTCTCCTTGACCTTGAAAATCCACTTACAACCAACAATTGACCTGTGTTCAGGAAGGTCCACTAGTAACCAAGTATTGTTTTTGAGTAAAGCCATGTATTCGGCTTGCATAGCTTCAAACCAATGAGGTGTGTCCAAAGCCTCATTCAAACTAGAAGGTTCAGTAGAAGCCATATATACTTTTGGTTTGTAAATTCCAGCTTTGGATTTAGTAACCATCAGATGACCAGGTATCAGTAAACCAGGGGTGGCATCAGTAAGATAACCAGTAGAACTATCAGGAAGACCATCGGTATGTACATCAGTATGTACATCAGCAAAACCAGTAGATGTAGAAGTGGCATCATTAAAACTATCAGTAGGAACACAAGTAGAAGCACCAATAAGAACAACATTAGTAGTACCATTTTGATCACTGGGAGTAACACTGGGATTAGAAGAAGAGACTACTGGACTAGAAAGAGGACCACAACTAGCAATGGGAGCATTGCTAACTCTAGGTGAATTGACATGAGTAGTGGCAGGAAAGAGTGATATAGATGCTGGAATAGACAAAGGAGAAGAAGAAGGAGACACTGAAGACTGTGACTCCAGTTTAGAGTATGGAAAAGAGTGTTCATTGAAGAGAACATCTCTGGAGATATAGATCTGACCATTTGGAGACAAGCATTTGTACCCTTTGTGTTGCAAACTGTAACCAAGGAAGGTACACTCAATTGACCTGAATTGAAGTTTGTGAGCATTGTATAGTCTTGTATTTGGAAAGCAAGAGCAACCAAATACTTTAAGAGATTTATAATCAGGAAACTTTTTATAAATCTTCTCAAATGGAGAGAGACCATGCAAAACAGTGGAAGGAACCCGATTGAGGAGATAAACTAAAGTCTAGCTTCATCCCAGAATTTCATAGGAAGATAACTCAATGATGTGTCTGTGCTTTCTCTCAGCAAATCCATTTTGCTGATGAGTTAGGCAAGCCAACCGATGACAGATGCCATGCTGATTTAAAAACTTTGAAAAAGATCTGTACTCCCCTCCCCAATCAGATTGAATACATTTGATAGGGAAACCAAATTCTAATTCAACCTGGGACTTGAACTTAATAAAAGTAGAATATGCATCAGATTTGTTCTTTAAAAGATATACCCAAGTGAACCTACTATAGGCATCAATGAAATGAATATAATACCTATATCCATTAGAAGAAACAGTGGAAGCAGGACCCCAAAGATCTGTATGAATGAGTTCTAAAGGTTTATTGTATATAGTAAAAGAACAAGAAAATGGAAACTTGTGTATTTTCCCTAAACAACATGAAGAACACAATTCATTATTCTTGTGAAAAACATGAATATTACATCGAGTAAGAATTTTGTGCACAAGTGGAAATGAGGGGTGTCCTAGGTGATCATGCCAAAGATGCAAAGGAGAATGTGACTCAGATGTGATTGTGGTTGTATGAATTGAAGCTATTTGATTGTACCCAGAAGAGCTTGTTGCAGTGGAAGAAGAGCTTGTAGCAGTTGAAGGAGAAAATGCATTTCTGGCAGCAAGAGACATGGAAGGGAAAACATAAAGTCCCTTGTTAAGTTTTCCTTCCAAGAAGACTTGACTGGTGACCTGATCCTTGACAAAACACAAGTCAGGATGAAACTCAAAGAAGACTCCATTGTCTCTTGCAAACTTTGAAACACTTAGAAGATTTTTAGTAAGTTTAGGGACCTGAAGAATGTCCTTAAGAAGTAGTGTTCTTGAAGAATTTAAAGAATGTAAGAAGGATTGACCAATATTCTGAATTTGTTGGGCCGAACGATCACCAACATAAAGTTGTTCATTGCCATGATACGGCACTGAGGATGCCAAATTCTAAGCAAAAGGAGTGCAGTGATAAGTTGCCCCAGAGTCAGGATACCATCGATGATCAGCAGATGAAGGAACACCACTTGGTTGCATTGACAAATAAGATTCAGCGCCCCAGTTTGGATGAATATACTGACTAGAAGCAGCAAAATAGGCATGGCGAGGTGCTAGATTTGCTGACTGAGAAGGTGTGCTTGATGATGAGGTTTGTAGAGTAGAGTTCCATGGATTTGACACACTGTTATCAAACCGATTATAGCATTTAAAAGCAAGATGACCAAATTTACCACATATTTAACACTGAGGCCTACCAGCTGATTGATAACTAGTACCAGATTGATAACCAGAATGCTTAAATCCTCGCCCTGATCCAAATCTTGTGCCTCCTTTTGATGATTGAGTCTGTGAGTTGAATGGATACCTTGAACCTCTAGGTGAATTAGAGACAAATGACCTTGGTGATGGCTTGTATGAGGTGTGAGCAACATTTATAGAGCTAGAAATATCAAGATCTTTCAAATGTCATTCAATTCTTGTCTCTTGAGCAAACAACAAAGACTCGACCTCTGCTACACTATAAGCATCAGATCTTGAAGTGACTGAGACTACAAAAGTGTCATATACTTGTGGTAATCCATCAAAGATTACATTAATATGATCTCTTGAAGACAATGGATGTCCTAATGATGCTAATTGATCAATAATAGACTTCAATTTCAGTAGATAATCATTGATAGAGAGATCTCCTTTCTTGAAATTCTACAATTGAGTTCTAAACTGAGAGATTTTGGCTACGGTTTGAGAGTTGAAGTAGGTTTCAAGAGTTTTCCAAACATGTTCAGAAGTTTCACAGCCTACTAACCTTGTGAGCAATGGTTGAGTCATAGAGGAAAGAAGCCATGAAAAGAGAAGTTGATCTTGCTGCTACCAGTTAATGAACTCTGTATTAACAACTCTATTTGTTTGATCTTCAGCCGATAGAAACTGTGGTGGAGATGAACCTTTGTCAATAAATTTCTAAAGTTTATGACCTCTGATTGTTGTCAACACTTGTTGTTTCCACAACAAATAGTTGTGTTCATCAAGTTTTACAGACAGAACATGAGTAAACACAACTGGTTTGGCATCTGTCATGACTGAATTTGTGATTGAAGCATCATTTGAAGAGGTTGTAGCAGTTGAATCCACCATTGGTAATATTAAGAAAGCTTGAAATGAAGGAGACGATTGAAAGGAATAGCAATGTTAACTTCTACAGGAAAAGAGAAACAAAATGACTCTGTCATGGCTCTGATACCATGCTAGATTCTAAAGTAAAACATGAATCAAACTTTTTGTATTTCATTTTGTGTTACAAATGTACATTTGACATGTTTATATAGACAACACTTTCAGCACTTGTAACAACCTAACAACATCAGTAACAACATTTATGCTTAGTCATCTAACATCATTTATGCTTAACAAACTGCTTAACTAACTAACAACATTAGTTGTGCTATTTACACTTAACAAATATCATGTGAATCTATTTCTTTCAACTGAATAAAACTCTATCCATTCTATAATTCTCCGTAACATCTGCAATGACAATAATGTTTTCCTCCCATTTCCTTGCAAAATCCTCCTCCTTCACAACTGGGTTGACAACGAGTCAAGCAAGTAGAAATCACGCAATTAGGCTCATGGTAGTCTTGACAACAACTAATTGCATTCGCTCACTGATAATCTGTAAGGAATAATATATAGACACGAACAAACGAGTGTACTATGGTTAAAAATACTATAAGATTAGATAAATCAAATTGCATTAAAAATGAGGTAATTCATCACCCATGAAATATCACTCACACCAAACTAAAAGTGATTATTAAAATTAAAAAAAAAAAAAAAAAAAAAGAAGAGAGGAATGAATGTGTATTTTCCTCACCTGTGCATATCATAAGGAAAAGCGCAAGGAGGGCAACAACTCTCAATTTTGATGCCATTTCGAAATTCTGATTATACAGAAACAAAAAATTTCTTTTTCTTTTAATTCTTGTAAGAATTATGGTTTTGTTTGACATATGCAAGAGGAATGATCAATTTATAAAGTATGAAGGTGACTAAGTTTTGCAAGTTAATTAGTAGCACATTACAACTTGTTGACCAGTATTCAAATTCTCAAGTAATCTTAATTTCATTTATTTGACTATTTTCAAATGTTAATTTTCATTATTTCATTCAACCATGTGTCTCGATCATAAACTTGGTAAGAATATATGGTTCACTTATGTCTTTCGACTTTTAAATTGTTATTATTAAATTTTTAATGTATTTATATATTTTTGTTAATCCAAACCTTTCATTGAAATCTAAACAAAGATATGCAGATATAGTCTTTTACAAGCTTAGCCAAGTCATGGGTTTCACAATTTCAAAAGTCTAGGAATATTATAACCAAAAAAATCCTACGGGTACTAAAATATGTGTCAAAAAATAAGACAAAAGTTTTTTTTGGAGCCAACCTAAATGATCTATGATGCCTTGGAATACAACAACTGCCCATTGGATTTCAACTCTCTAAATGTAATCAACCGATTCATATGGTGCAATATTGTATGTTTTATGCCTTATCACTTCGGTTTTAAAATGCGTTATATCAATGAGATTCAACCTCACACATATATGTAAGTACATCTCCTTATCTAGGGGTGGACATTTAGGACCGAAAACTCGGACTGAACCGACAACCGGATCGATCAGGTTGGTTTTAATTAATTAAAAAAATTTCGGTTGTAAAAGCCTGACCCGCCCCGAAGTTTCTGGTTCGGCCTCGGGTTCCATTTCTGAAGCCCGTTGGGTAACCGGCCCGACCCGGTCCAACTCCTCGACTCCCTATAAACTACCTCGGTTTCCATTTCTTTGCCATTCTTCTTCGAACCAAGAGACAGAGAGCAGGGCGAGAACTGGGAGTTGAGAGGGACAAAGATGGAGAGAGCAGGGAGACGAGAGCTAATTGTCAACACCCAGAATCTTACTGATCACCTGATTTCTCGGGCTGTTATACTTTCCACGAGCTGTACCCAAGTCCACATTGTTTCCATTGAAGTGATGAACTCCAACCTTGGTCAACATGGCGTAGTACTTGACCCCAGACTTGCAGAGTGGTGAGCAGTTGTTGGCGACGATGATCAACTTCCCCTTGGAGCTTCTGAGGGACTTGAGGATGATATTGTACCTGAGAGTGTACTTTCCACTCTTCATCACCAGAGCCAACCTATTGTTGACTCTCTCATGGGTTTTCTTGGTCTTCTTCGCGGCCACCACAGCTACTGATGCTCCTATTGTCTTCCATTCTCTTCTGCGACTTGTGAAACCTTTGCTACCTTTAGTGCCTTTATTCCATTATGATTTGGCGATCAATGGTGTTGGGAGACGAGAGGGACAGAGGTGAACAAATTCGTGCCTCACACTGGCCGAAGCTTCGATTGAACCAACATAGTTGATCTTGTTGGAATCTCAGTCTGATCGAGAGGGAGGATAAGGGAGAGGGGAGATTTGTTCTTTTCTGATGGAGAGGGAGGAGAAGGGAGAGGGGAGATTTAAGGGAAGAGATGGTGAATGAATTTTGGACTGAATTTCAATTTGGGCTTTATAAAGTGATAATGTGGGATTTGAGAGAAGAGCTTTATAAAAGTCAATTTTTGCTGAATTTTGGGCTGAAATTTGGACTTTAAAAATTCAATTTGAATGTTGCTCTTAGCACCGAGACCGGCCCATAATTCGATTAATCGGAACCTCAATTACCAGGTCAACTCAGTTCGATTTCAGGTCTCATAAACACGGGTGGGCTGGTTACCTGTACTTGCCCATCCCTACCCTTATCTCATTTAGGTGATGTGAAATTATAACACCAAGATAGTCTGTCAGTCTCTGAGTCCATTCACATATGATAGCATTTCTCTTTCGAAATTAAAAAAAAATACGAGCAAGAATGAATGGTTAGAATCGAAGGAAAAAAAAAAAAAACTGACAACCGAACCAAAACCAATCAATTTGGATCGATTTCAATTTATTTTTATTTGCAAGACTTTAAGATTGAATTGTTCCATTTGGTTTTTGATTTTTAAGTGTATAACCATAGAAATTGAACTGAATTGATACATAGTCAAGTATTCTAGAATGGAATATGTTTGTTTACAAAAAAATTAATTGAGTTGGTCGATTTGATATTAAGTTGGTTTAGTGTAGTTTTTATCAGTCGGTTCAATTTTTGATTTTTTGGTAAATTGAATTTAATGTATGTTGATTTGATTTGATTTGATTACACATTCAATTCGATTTGGTTGGGTTGGGTTGGATTTGATTTTTGTCAAACCGACTAATTTGATTGAATTTGCAGTTTCAAGCTGAAACCCAATGTGAATAACCCTAAAAATATAATGTCACGAGTCATGACAAGACATTACGTTGGATTGGAGACAATGTAATGATGCATGTCTAAGCTTTGTAGTGTAAAAATGGCAAAAAATTAGGTTTATTTCACAACCTAATAAAGCTAAGGGAGTGCAAGCCATATACGTTTGATAATGATATGTCAAATGTTGGGTTTGGAGGGTTCCCAAGTTCTTGGGTAAGGTTTATTTTGTCGATAATTTTTCCTACTTTTAATTAACGAAAATTCTAGGGATTGAGGGAGGGAGCGAGGGAAGCCACCCATTTGCCTCGAAATAAGTAATATTGCACATCTCAAATTTGACGCACTCATCTCAAGGCATATGGGTGGGTACCACCTTTCCCTCGCTCCATCTCTCGACCCCTAACAAAGCTCTTTAATTAAACCTAGTGTCCTCTTCATATCTCCAACTGTGGTGGTATTAATCAATACAATGCAACAGAAATAAAACAAATATGTTGTCTGTGTGCCACCACAGCTTTTAGCTTAACATGGTTGGTTAGAGTTTTGGTGGTATTAAGTTTCCTCAATAAAATTTATTTCTCACACTCCCAAAGAATAACCTTTCATATTTTATAATTGTGATTCATTTACTTAATTTTTTTTTAAAATTCGTGCCAACGTCTTCATTCGTGACAATGAAAAAAAACGCTTTCTAGCTTATGCATACCTTCAACATTTTGAATGGAAAAATTCTACTCAGTCTGCTACTTATCTTTGGTTAGTGTCTAGAGAGTATGTTTTGTATGTGAATGTCAATTGTACCCCTCTTTTTATAGGTTTGGAGAATATGGAGATAAGGGTAGAGATAACACTCACGTGCTGGACACCCTTCTTAGACACTAATTAGTGCTTTTCTCTTCAGGTTATGTAGAAAAGTTATTTTGATTGTATACAAGATTTGTTTTATTTTCAGTGTGACACCCTACCCTAGGATCACGCTAGTCAGGTTTGGTCCTAAGATCTAAGGGGTCTTGTGCGAAGGCTGTTGTAAATATGACATTTTTACTCGTTGTAAATCAAATAATCTAAATGCAAAAATTACGAGCCCCTTTAGCATACAAGGTATACTAAATATTCCATCTAACATAATATTTATAGATTTTTTAAGTTACTTATAAAATGTATTAGGTTATGTAAGTCTGTGGATACCTTGCGATCTAGGACTATCCAGTGATATATGACACCCATAACAACATGGGTGCCATGAATAATAAACTTGTTATATTCTACAAGCCACCCCGTAAAATCGAAAAGTGTCATAACACGAAAGTCTTCAAGGAGTCGTTTTAGAAAACCAAGAAAGAGGATGCGAAGGATTTGGAAGAGTTGAAATGATCCATGAACCTTTCTACGCAGCGCATCTTGGTGAAAGAATATTAATTAGTGTTTGGGGAGAGTATCTAGCACGTGAGTACCAACTTTACCACTCTCTCAATCATGGAGAGAGGGGTACAATTGGCACCAAGGATTGTGATTTTATTTTTTGAGTTAATTCATGTCTCCTGATTTTAAGAAATATTTCAATGTTTAAAGAAAAAACGTAAAAAAAATTCGAGTATATAAGAGGCAATTAATTTCGAGTATATATCGAAAGTAGTTAAATCTGTGAAAAATAAGAGGCAATTAAATAAATCTATTAAACAAATTAAATGAAGCCTAAATACAAAGAAATGAAACAAACATGAAATTAATATATAATTAAAAATTACACAATGGTTTAAAAAATCTATAAATAATTATAGGAAATGATAACTAAAAAAACCTTGAAATTTACAAAAAAAAATGTAATTTTGGTAGTTTTTGTATTTTTACGAAAAATCTCGAAATTTACAAAAAAAATCCTCGAAAACTTTGAAAAAAACTCTAAAAAAAATGTAATTATTTTTTTTCGCTTATTTTTTTTCGCAGTTTCAAAAAAATGAAATTTTGCGAAATCTCATTATTTGATTGACATTCACGTGCTACACCCTTCCCATACACTGATTAGGCACATGAACCAGGCTGAGTAGATTTTTTTAGGGGTGTGCATCCCATCCTGCGATCCCGATCCAGTCCCGATTTTTTCGGGTCTTAATGGAATTGAATAATTTCATTTCGATCCCGTCCCGTCCCGATCTAGAATAGGATGGAATGGGATGAAGATTTTCAATCCCGCCAATCTCGTTCCGTCCCGAGCTAATTTCTTAATATTTATTATTAATATTTTTTTATTCATATAAACTTACAAATGATTGACAGAAACTCATGTTGTTTGTAGTGGTAACAGAAATGTTACTTCAAGAAATAAATATTCATTAACAGAAATGGTGTTAGCAGACCGTTGCTTGAATTTCCAATAAAAGTGGCTTCAATTATTTAACTTTCAAATATTGATAATACCCAGGTGAAGATGAAAAATAACAATTAACTGAGTAATACATATTCAGAATAGAACATTCAGGGGTGGAGCCAAGAATTTGAGATGCCCCAAAACCATTATGAATATGTTAGAACATCACCAATATGTTTATATTTCTTCCCTAACAAAAGATAAAATGTCATTTTGTCAATAAACCATGAATTTTGTTTCCCACAGTAATGAAATTGTAAAATCAGTTGGGAGGCCATCACAGCGACACAATACTCTTAGTGGGTCCCATTTATCATGTCATTTTCTAAAAGTCAGCCCACTCGACTCCATTGTTAGGGGATTTAGTGGCTACCCTTATATTTGCATGCCACATCTATATCTAATTGTAAGAAAATTATTTTTCACGCTCTTATATGATGATAATCTTCGTAGCAGTCACAGGCAGAACGCTGATCCTGTCCTGAACTCGTTTGGGATGAGACGAGGTCGAGATAGGGTTTTTTCCATCCCGTCCCATCCCGATCCCGTATGAACGGGATGAGATAGAAATGGATATATCTCATCCCATCCCGTCCCGTGCTCACCCCTAGTTTTTTTCACAATCCATCGTTTCTTTCACTATTTGTAATGGTGAAAACATTTTGATGCCATGTGAATATGCTGTCTTTTAAATAATAGTGACTTTCATAAGAATATGTTCTACATTTCAGTAGAATATTCCCACATTATCCACCACCCCATAAATATATTTCAACCAGCAAACCATAACTCTCGGGTGTCTCAGTTCCTCCTCCCTCCTCGCTGGTGGGTCCAAAGAACAAAAGAGGACTTTTCGTTTACGTGATTGAGAGCCACATGCGCTTTTTCTCCTATTGTGTAATGTAATCCGACATTCCACCTTCTCTTCTCACCAAATATTTTGTTTCGTTATACACCACCACCACCTCTTCTACCTCAGACCGCCTTAATGGATCCCCCTCTCTCTATGATCGAATCTCTTTTTCTTCTATCCTCTTTTTCTCTCTGAACTCTCCTCTGAGACCTTTTCTGTGTTCATCCAATCAATCCATGGCCATGGCGGACGAGCAAGTTATGTTGACTCAAATCGCTCATCTTTCCGTCCAAAACAAGGAGGTAACTCAAAAAAGCTTTCTCCTTTCTTTGTTTTCGATCGATTTAGGCTTATTCAGATTTGGGGTTCTCGAAATTTGGAATAAATCGTTGTTTCCGAGATTCTTGGGTGAACGTGTGTGGGAAAAAATTAATACTTGATTGAAACTTTGCAGGTTGATATGATGGGGGAGACTAACTATGTGGGTTCTTCTTCTTCAAAATGTTCTGATTCCACCACCATTTGTGGAAGTGGAAGTGGAAGTGGACATGGAGATGGAGTGTGTGTGATCTGCATGGATAAAACCCCTCTTCAAGAGACTGCTCTTGTCAAAGGATGTGAGCATGCTTACTGGTTTGTGTCTTGCCAACTCTTTTAATCCCTAAATTTTTGAAGTTTTTTTTTACTTATTTTGATATGTTCTTGATTGGTAGATTGTGCAATTTGTGCCCCTTTTGAGAATGAATGAAAAACTACTATTCACTGCCAGCAACTCAAACTTACAAAATACACAAGTGCAGCTTACAAAAATTCTCAAAGACAATACATTAGAAACTAGGCAATCTATCACATGGATATAGTCCATGGAACACCATTCCTTTATCAAATGAAGAGATCAAATGATTCCTAGCATTCCGAATCACCCAATTTATTTTCGAGGATTAAAATTCATTGGCATCTTTTAAAGGTCTTAGATCGTCAAACATCAAGGGTACGTTGAAGGAACCCCATGGGTTTGAGGGAAATAAAAACAGAAGAGGGAAAGAGAAGAGAAAGAATAAGAAGAGAGAGAAAAGGAGAAAAGAAAAATAAAGAAGAAATGAGAGTGGAGAGGAAGGGTATGTAGAAGGAACCCCATGGGTTTGAGGGAAATAAAAACAGAAGAGGGAAAGTGAAGGAAGAAAGAATAAGAACAGAGAGAAAAGGAGAAAAGAAAAATAAAGAAGAAATGAGAGTGGAGAGGAAGGGTATGTAGAAGGAACCCCATGGGTTTGAGGGAAATAAAAACAGAAGAGGGAAAGTGAAGGAAGAAAGAATAAGAACAGAGAGAAAAGGAGAAAAGAAAAATAAAGAAGAAATGAGAGTGGAGAGGAAGGGTATGTTGAAGGAACCCCATGGGCTTACGATATCTGTAAGCCATTTGATTGAGGTTGTTTTTACTGAGGTCATTGGCCGATATCATTTAGCCCTGATAACTTGATGGTCATATTGAACATCAGATTATATGCTTCAGTCTAAACCAACTAAGCCAACAAGAAATCTTGGCCATGTAGCTTTGCAGGGAGCACAATATTATTAAGATGAATTGGGAAACTGTGTGCAGTATGGGGAAAGGTAAAAGGTTTACGAAGTGATTGCTTATTTGATATTTGTAGAGCAACAGTATAGTAGGCGAGCGGCTTGGCCCTAGACCAAGTTGAGTTTTAAATTCCTCACAAGGTTGTACTCGATCTGAATTATTCGGTTGAGTACTCAGGTGAGCCGATCTGTTTTGACTTGCCCAATCAGCTTTTTCCACTTTTTATTTTTGACTTGCTCAGTGCAAAGGGATCTAAGGATGTGGGATGAAGTACAAGGTGAACAAGTGGGTTACTGACACTTCTTGGTGATGCCTGACGAAGAGAAGCATGCATATGTAGTCTGTAGGTAATGCAAAGGTGAATGTGGAAGGTGATGAAGGAAGCCCGAATGATGTTGATATTGAAGTTGAAATTTGTAGGCATCACTTGCATGTGGAGTTACCATTGAGTGATTTTTTTTGACTTATTTGTGGTGTTATGTTTTCCAAGATGCAGCATTTTTAAACAATGGGTGGAGAAAACCTTCTCGGATGAGTCAGCCAAGAACCTCCAATCATTTGAGTTACTCGATGACTTGGTCCTGGAGTGATCAATGAGTAATTTATGAGTAAACTGCTTAACTTTGTAAGACAACTGAAGTTATAGTGTATTCAGTCTGTCAGTTCTGGTTTCTACCTTTGTTATTCAATCATTTAGTAGTGACTAGGATGTTTTGAAACGTTTAAACTTTGAAGCTGGTAATGAGTTTAGGCTCTGCTTGTTCATTTTAGCCCTGAATTGAACACCAGCATGAATTTGGATTCAGTTTCAGCCTTTAGCGAAATTGGAGTTATTTTTGTCAATTCATCTCTGAATTTGAGACCCAAAACAGTATCTATGTGAATGTGCACTAGACTTGAGAAAAGAAGCAGGGCATTAGAGCGCTGATCATAGGGCTTTCATTTAACTCCTTTGTCAAGAAGCTTTCCCACAGGCTATATGAAGTCATACTGTTATAGGAATGATGCAATCAGATCTATTCACGATATGTTATCATTATAAATTATATAGTAGTAGTTGACCAAAAAGTAATGTCTTCTCAAAGAATTGTCCCTTATACTTGAAATTTTTTGCGGTTGTCAAACCTGCAGTCAAGAACTAGAAGCAGCATTAATGCAAAGTTGCCCCAAGTAATTTACATGATTTTATATACATGCCCAAGTTCCTGTTTTTTTTTTTTTACATTATTTTTTCGTTAGACTTTCATTGTGAGCACAAGCATTGGATCGTAACGATTATCTTTCAATCCGCTTAGTCACTATCTCCGCAGTTAAGAACCAAGAGTAGTACTTTTATAAACTTTGCGTCAATTACTATATTCTGTTTTTTATGCAATTTCTAATATCCTGTTATTTATTTTTTAAATTTAAAGTATCATATGATTTAAACTTTTGTTCATGTTTTGAACTGTTGTATGAATGCTTTATAGTCTTCTTGTTTGTCGTCAAACATCTTCAACTTGTCTTTCCATCAGGCGAGAACTCTTAGTTACAAATGTTTTACTTTTTTCTTATATTGAACAGTATTTAGCTGTGATTTTGAGTTATTTACTTTCTTTCCTTCCAGGTTACTGTTTTTAAATTGGTGATGAAAGTCTGTTCTCACATATATGGATATAAAACGTGAGTACTAACTGGAGGTCATTTTTTCCCCTCTATTTGATACTGTGTAGTGTGATTTGCATCTTGAGGTGGGCAACTTATAATCAAAATCCTTCATGCCCCCAGTGTAAGCTACCATTTCTGTTTCTCAATGTTCACCGTTCGCTTGATGGCAGGTAAGACTAATATTCTTACTTCTTATTTGAAAATGTAAACAACAAAGCTTCCAGTATTACATTAACTTTATTGTGTTTCTATAATTTTGACAGAATCCATGATTATATGTTTGAGGAGAGTGTTTGTCTGCTGCTAAGGGCAACTTGGTTTGTTCCAGTGCCTTTGGTACCTCAGGAGGAAAACTGTGATGACCTGGACGATATTTATCATTATGCTGAGTACGAGGATGAGGATGATGATGATGACCTAGATGATATTTATTTCAATAGGTCACCAAGTCTTCGTATTGGCAATCGAAGATGGGGGGACAATGGTTATGTTAGGGCAGGGCGCAAGGAAGCAAGACCCATAAATAGAGAAAGTCACCAAGTTCCTGAAGCTGGTAGTTCCAGTGGTTCAAAGCAGAAAGAGGTTGCGAAAGAAGCTACTGGACGCCGGGCAAAAAGAGCATTGAAGCGTGAAGCTGCTGATAAGGCGGCCGCAGAAAAACACATCAAGCATCTGCAAAGGTTTGGGCGAAAGTGATTCCTTTCCCCTTTGACAAGGTGAAGGGATGTCTCCCCTGCCTGCATATATTTAATCTTCTCATTGTACAGTGGTTACCATTTACATGACTTGTGAATAATGAGATCTTAGGTCCTTTGGGTTGAAGTTGTAAGCAACATGGCTTTCACCTTGAAACCAGTTTCATTTTTTTGCATTTCTGCAGTTAACGTTCTACGGAATGCAAATGTAATAACAACAGCATTATGTTGGTTCTCGAGTATTGTTAGGATTTTACTTGCTTCAGTGCTGAGACTGCATTACCACCATTTCAACAGCATTAGTCAGATGTGCCTGTTCTAAGTGCTGCTTTGATTGCTATCTTCTGTGTTCCAGAATAATACTACTGTCGTAAGCAAGTCAAAACCCCATTTCCCCCTTAACATCCCCGTCAATGTGCCTCTTTCAGTTCTGATAGTTCTCATGTCCGACATAGCTGGATGAAGAGTTTTCGGAATCAGTGCTATTCTTCTTTCATCTATTCAAGGAGTTGCTACATGTATCCAACTATTTAACTAAGTTGCACTAATTCTTTGTTGCATCGGTATTTTTGGAGTGTTGTGACTTTGTTGCACCAACCTATCATTTTTTGTTTTTTTTTTGTTTTTATCCCTTAACCCCTCCTACCCCAGATGCCGCCGGTTAGGATCGATCCTGTGACCCGGTGATACTATCCGCCATTGCTCATCGACTGGGCCATCACACCTTTAGCACACCAACCTAACGTATGTAACATCGACTAATTATTTTTGTTATCAATAGAAATCATTTCATGGTGGAATTTTCATGAGCATTAAATAACACTTAAATGAAAGAATAAAAGTAACTATTATCTGTAAAACTAAAACACAGTCAAACATTCGTTGAATTTCACTTTATTCATGAACCAACAAAACCAATACATAAAATTTTGAAATAGTTGTTGCAACTATTATATGTATTCGAAAAAAGTTGCGCCACTTGAAACATAAAAAAGTCTTGCATCCAAAAATTTACATTGAAAATCCTTCATACAAAGTCCACATTAATTTTCTCCACTCGGTGTTTTATTTTAGGATAAACATAATGTAGTTAGTTACACCAAACAACTTTTACAAATTAAATACAAAAAATAAAGTTGGAGGAATTGAACTAAACAATCTGAGTACACGTATGTTAAATACTCAATCATTTCAAGCAAAAATTAAATACAAAAGATAAAATTTTGTCCAGTTATCAGATTCTCAGAAAAAAGGGAGAAATGTTGGAAGTCCTTAACATAATCCTGCTACCAAAAGGGGAATCGGTTCTCTGCTACATTACAAATAACACTACTATAGGCATAAGTGATTATGGAATTATGAATTCATCCCTGACATTAAAAATATAATTTGATATTGTTTTCTCTTGGTTATACTAAACAGGATTTGTGGCTTCTCAAGGTGGCTTATCGAAACTTCGCATGCATATGTTTCTTCTGTTTTTGATAGAATGCTCTATCACAGATGGGATAGTTAAGTTACTGAACGCTTCCGTATGGTTATGTCAAGACATTGAATTTGCAACAAATCTAGGGCTGAACAAAAAATCGATCAAACTGATTGAATCGATCTAAACCGAACCGAAGTTTAAATTCGGTTCAGATTAGTTTAGGTTTTAAAAAAAAATAAACCGAAGTGGTCGGTTCGGTTTTCGGTTTCTATGTGATTTTAACCGACCAAACCGAACCGACCGAATATATATAATAAATAATATATATTTTATATATAAATAATACAATATGTTTAAAATAGTCGGTCGGTTCGGTTTTGATTCGATTTTAGTCGATTCGGTTCGATTACGGTTTGCAAAATTAGAATCGGTTCGTTTTCAGATCGATTTTGTTAATGGTCGGTTCGGTTTCAATTTGAAAATTTTAAAACCGACCTAAGTCAATTTGGTTTTCAGCCCTAAACAAATCTGACAAAAACCCTTATAAAATTATTCCAAATCAGCTATAGTTAATGTTATAACAATCAAGTTACAAGAAATAAATTTTTTCTGTAAATAGTAAATAAATTAGTAAATTGGATTTCTCAGAAGAAAAAAATGTTCTTGTGCATCTATATCACGGTGTACCTACCATAGTATATATTCTATAAATTCATGGCATACAAATTAATGGGCATTAATTGGGAGCATGTAAAATCTATTAAGAAATTTCGAGTTGGAAACTTGCCAAGGGTTTTATATTTGGGCTCAGATCTACATACAACAAGAAGGATAAACCAACATAAACATTGTGTCTATTACATATTTAACCAATTCTTCATGCTAGCAAGTCATGGAGAACTAATGCATTTCAGACTCTCTCTCTCTCTCTGTATCTTACTATAAATACTCCATCAACACAATGTAGTTTTCATCCTAATTAGTTTGACCCTTAATTTCTATTCCAACAACTAGACACAAAATGGTTACGATCATAGTTCGGAATGAGGCAACCAAATCCTTGTCGGCCGTAATGGCCAAACTCTGTTACTCAACAATGACATGGTGCTGAACGTTCAGCCTAACACAATAATTCAAGTCCCTCAGCATGTTGATATTGAAATAATTCATCTGGATGCTCTTTATACACATGAACTTACTGTTCCGAGTTACCAAACTGTTGCATATTTGAGAGGGAGAAATTGACAGGATACTTGGATCGCCAACGTCTCATTACTTTACAAACTGTAATGTCAGATGGCGATGACGCTAAATTGAGCGAGTATTTGCTTGTCCCCTTTTTTTAAAAAATTTTTATTATTTAACTCACAAAATCTTAACAAACCTGCGACCTCTCACAAAAAGAGTAGATATCCGACCAACAGAGCTACAATTGGTATACATTTGCTTGTCCCTTTGCTAATGAAACAACTGATTATTGTCAAGGAAGAAGAACATCCACTGTCAACCCATGATAATGCATGTTGTCCCATTATGTAGTTCAGTCATCAGTGAAACAATACTAGAATATCATGTTTTATGAAGAAGAAACTCCATCAACTCAGTAGTATTGACTATATTTAGGTAATCCGTAGAGGATTATGAGCTGTCTAAATTAGTACTAGCAGTATGTATTAATTATTAATATGAGTGATTGGTCTGATTTGTTTATAGGTACTGAGTTAAGGAGAGTCCCTTAACTCTTGAGGTTTGTTTTCATGTTTAAGATGGATGTTATTATTGAGTTAATTTGTTTGATGTACTCAAGATTTTATTAGTCAAAGTTATATAATTAGTGTTTATTTGAATATTATCAGATCAAACACTTTATATGTATTTACTTTTGGAGTTTATATATTCTAAGTCACACGCCAAATGGTTTTACAAAATGTGGTATGGACTCCAACTTATATTTTCATATTTCTATAAATCCGTGTAATATTATATTAATTCAGCCAATTATGAAAATTTCAGCCTCCTCAAATGAATTTTAAAGAAAGGGATGTAAATGAAATTATGAAATATTTACGTCGCATCAACTTACCAAGATTACAAATGCAAACATTTTGTATGAATGCTGTGAAAGTGAGATGATCATTTTCCAAAAATTAATATTAATGTAAAATGCCTAACACAATATTTATACGTTATAAAGGTCATATATTCAAAAAAACGAAGAAGAACCAACCAAAGCTTATGTTTGGGCCCCCATTCTAGCAAATCTAGTCAACCCTTTTGGGTTGGGTCCATAATTTACCGTTGAAATAATGGGCCGTTGGACTTCAGCCCATTCAATTGCTTAAACAGTCGAAACTAGTTCATATATATATTCTCACAGACCATAGTGGGAAGCACATTAACATCCGATATTGCAATGTACGATCAAAGTATTTACTCTGCTATATACTCTCATTAATTTAGACTAATTTTATAAGTCCTTGTTTCCACAGTTCGGTGCAAATGATTTTGTCTACTATGCACGAAGACAACCAATTTTCTTCAATCTTTTAGAATTGATACCAAATTAGGGTATCAGACCGATTAAATCGGTCGAACTGATCGATTTGGTTAAGTTGGGTTTTAAAAAATTCAAAATTCAAGTGGTTGGTTCGGTTTTTTGTTTTCATGTGATTTTAACCGACAAAACTGAATAGTGGAAGTAATATATATATGTTTAAAAAGTTGATTGGTTCAGTTGGGTTACAGGTGTGGTTCTAGTTGTATTGACCACATCTTTTGGTTTAACTGGTTATTCCTTACCTCGGGACCAAATTGATTATTGCGCAGTCAAAATCGTGATAGGTGTATCCGACACTATTCATATAATCTTTCCATTATTCATATGGTTCTTATTTTATGAGCCAAAAAAATCATTGAGGTGCAATAACTGCAGCAAGTGCTATTTTAACCCAAGGCTTTGCTACTTCACTATTTTGGTTTTAGTTGGTTCGATTACGGTTTGCATAAATTAGAATTGGTTCAGTTTCAATTTCAGTTTGAGTTTGGTTTTGTTATTGATCGGTTTAGTTTCAGTTTCAAATATTTGAAACTGACCAAAGTCGATTTGATTCAACCTAAACCGAACCCACGGTTCGGTTTTTTCAACCCTATACCAAAGTGGTGCCTAATGTATCTGTAATGAGGGAAATTGAACTCATGTAAACTAGTCATATATTAATCTCCTATTTGCAACGAGACCTTGCTACTACGAACATATGACAAGCATGATAAACCAACCCTTCTCCTAATTTCATGTACAAGACAAAGCCCATTCTCACTATGCAAACACTTTAAACACAATACACCAATGATTTCAAGTACACAACATAAATGGTGTTTGTTATGGTCATCACAAGTTCTTCATTGGTAACAGATCATGGAGAAACAATGGTTTATGAAGTTTCTCTATGTCTCTACTATAAATAGTTCATCAAAACATACGGAGTTTTCATCTCAATCAGTTTGAGCCATAATTTCTAGTGCAACAACTAGACAGAAAATGGCTGCCATTGTAGTTCGGAGTGTGGCAGCTGATACAAATCATATGCTTGACGAAGTGGTGACCATTGGAGACGTCAAAACCAAAATTGAGAGTACTATCGGTGTTCTAGCTGGGAGTTATATCCTCGTTGGTCGCAAGGTTCAATCTATGGTTCAAATTCTGTTAGCCTACCCTAACAATATGCCTGGTCACACTCTTACTCGACAATACCTTGGCATTGAACACTATCCCTGAAATAACGTCGATTGACATGTACACCAAGATTGATCCCCCTCGGCCTATTGAAATTGTAATAATGCACGTTGGTAATGTTGTTCCACTTACTGTTTCAAGTGGCCAAACTGTTGCTGATCTGAGAAGAGAAATTGACAACCAACTACCAAGAACCACATTTCCGCGAAGACTCACCACTTTACAAGCAACAATGTCAAATGATGATCATCAACTGTGCGAGTATTTACTTGACCCCTTTCCTGAAGGATTAAAACAAATTATCAGGGTCACTGAAGAAGCACCTCCACCATCCCACCAACAGAATCCGCCATCATCCTGTTGTCGCAGTATGTAGTACTTGAATATCTTGTTTCGATAAAGAACAGCCATTAGCTTAGTATTAGTGATTATGGGTAAGCTAATTAATAATAGGTTAATCAATATGAGTGAGGAAGATTATGGATTGGTAATTTAGTAGGATTATTAAAATGAGTCTTAAGTTAACTCTCAAAGTATGCTTTTATGTTAGGTGGATCCGATTATTGAATTTAGTTTGATGGACTCAAGAGTCTTATTAGTCAAATTATAAAAATTAGCATTTATTTTATATGTTACTTGAATAATAATCCAAGAGTCTTTTATTTGTTCAGAAATGAAAAAAGAAACACGGATGCTTTATTAGTTCAGCCAATTATGAAAAATTTAGTCCCTTCAAATAAATAGATAGCAATGAAAATGAAAATTTCAATCACCTCAAAATATTTTTTCTTCAAAATTTTAAAATTTATGCCAAGCTAGTGAGTAAGATGAGGAAACATTTAATCTTTAGTTTTAAAGATTCATTTTACTTAATCAATTAAGATTGACGTATGAGTACTCATCTAATAATCAATTTAACCTACTAAAGATTCAGTGTATTGTACTCCTTACCCGTTGCATCCAGAAGTGTTCATGGCACTAAACAGTTATTGATGCGATCCAACTTGGCCTAACCTTCGACATAGAGTTTATGAATCTTTCTTCCAATCATATTAGTAGCAAACTCCAAAATTCATATCTGAGATTTCAAAATCACATTGGCGTTGATCTTAGTTCGAATCACCTTGAGGGCTCAATAGTTTTTTTTTCTGCATGGAGGGAGCATAAAAAACTATAACTTAGTCTACTATAACATTATGTCAAGAACAAAAATCTGCAACAGTAAACTTCGATTCCAGCTAAGATGTTCAGAAACCCCCTTGAGAACCGCCTGGACTACATCCAGGCAATCAAGCAAGACATGGATAGACTGCCATCCTTTCTGCTTTCAACCCAGGGATCGTGAACTTGCCAAGGAAGTTTAAAAATTATATCACGGTGTTGCCTACAAAAAAATTTTTGTTATAGCACACAGGCATATGAGGCAGCAGCATTTTTTACAAGATCTTGAGCTTTAATTTGCAATTAAATTCGTGCCTAATATATTTACATAACCAAAAGCCATTAAACTTCAAAAGAAGCTTAACATTATATACAATAGGCTTCCAGACCCATTCTAGGGAATTAGAATCCGCTCCACTGCTTCATTTCGAATCTCATTTAGAGTACTAGCTAGAATCACCAAACAACAAACCTTGCCGCCATCAATAAGATTGGACAAACATTAGGGTTGTTTCCACTGCAAAGCTCTCTGCCATGGTACTGCTAAGAACTCTTACCTGCGATTCTATAAGCATATTGAGCCAAAATACACTTTGTCTTGCACACATACACCAATAGCACCCTGTTGAGTCAAACCAAAAACAATTTGCATCATAAGTGATCACCACAAACTTAACTTAGGCCATTCAAAAGCTATATTGACCTCGCCGCCTATATATGACGAGTGTGATAAACCAACCCTTCTCTCATCTTCATGTACAAAATTTAGGACTTGGAGTTTGTTTTAATGTTAAGATTATGTTACTATTAAATTTTATTTGATGTACTTGAGAGTTTTATATGAAATTATATAATTAATATTTATTTATGTGCTATTTGAATATATTATAGGATCAACGCGTTATGGTTATGTTTAGCAACTTGACTGTGAGTTCGTGAAGGTAGTGCAAAAATTTGTAGCCTGTAACGCTCATTTCTCAGCCAAGGAAGGAACTTATTACAGGTGTTTGAAGCAAGCAATAAAAGTTGATGAATATTTTCAAGATCAGTGGAGTCATTGATTATTAAATTGCCAAAGAACTCATTAAGGTTTTTGCTCATGTTTAGTTAATGCCATTTGATCAAATCAGTAAGAGGAGGTAATCCTACTCTAACCTCAATTCCATCTCCTTTGGTGATCTCGGGCTAACTAAAAGATTAGACACAAAATTGTCATTCAAGTGTCTGTTATTCTATCATAATGTTTAATAATGATAAAATTATTTGAACCTTCAAAATTCATCAGGTAATGTGCTATGTGATATAACTAAACTTGATATTCTAATTGAATCTAGATTGATTACCCCTGAAAAATTTTATAAGATCCTACATCTGCAGCATAACACCATATATGTAGATGTCCAACAACAGGATGTGAAAGAGATGCCAAACATGGTTGGTCGACTTAAAATTTCGTTTTGCAATAAATCAGTGTGATATAGAACTTGTTAAATCAGTGTTAATTTTAGAATTTACAAAGACGACCAATTTCTTGTTTCAGAATTTATACCAAGGTGGTGACTAATCCAACTTTAATAAGGAAAACTGAAGTTATGTAGACTATTCATTTTACTAATCTTCTAGTTGCAATCAGACCTTGCCACTTACAGGACAAAGTGTGATAAACCAACCCTTCTCTGAATTTCATGTTCAAGACCAAACTCATCATTCACAATACAAACACTGTTGTAGTTTAAAAACAAGAAACCAATGATTTCAATTACACAACATCTTTCTTTGTTTCTATTATAAATAGTTCATCAACATGTGTAGTTTGCATCCCACTTATTTTGAGCCTTGATTTCTATTGCAACAACTAGCTAACACACAAAATGGCTGTGCTCATTCTATTCAAGTTCAGAATTTGGAAAAATAAAAATTAAAAAATTATGACAAAGTCATTTGTCACTTACGGGATACCGTAAGTAACAAAAACATTTGTCACGTACTGTTTACTAAAATGTAAAAACTGATGCATTCTATACAAAATAATGAAATGAAATGAAACAACACTTGGAATTCATGATGATATGAAAATTTAGTCGAATCACGGTTTTCCTCTGTACAAATTATTCAAATCTAGCCCCCAAATCTCATACTATTTGTCTTCTAAGACGAACAAAAAACAAAAAAAAATGGGTACAAAAGAATGAATGCTGATACATACAGGTTTACCCTTGGGCAAATTCATTTAGAATGCGAATGGGTTTAGTGACTGGTAATGATATTTGTCATTACCTCCGCCAAGACATATTAGATATCTATAGATTATATATAAGCAAAATGACGAAGAGTGATGCTGAAGTACCGTTGTGAGTAAAACTGGACCAACCAAGGCCTTCTCAAAGAAAAAATTGGTTACTTTTTGTGTATTGTGACTATACAGAGAAGCTGGCCAGCTGCAAGCTGAATCCTTTGGCCTGAACTATTTGGCACTGACGTGTCCAATCCAGAAGAGCACCGATGAAAGTAGCTTTCAGCAGAACCTTCAAACATCTTCTGCAAAGACTTTATATATAAAATCACGAAAGCGTCTTGAATACTGCCTTGGATCAACAGCTGATATTGAGGTAGGGTCATACTGAATAGACTTGTATGCATGTTCTAGCTTCTTACTGATGTCATAGTCTTGGAGTATGTCTATGATACCAAAGAACAAAACCACATCATAAAACTCTCCTGTTGGTTCACCGACCAGTTGATTTTCAGAATCACTCCTTATTGTGTGCTCAACTCGTGCTGGCATGTTAGTGCCCAATTTGATGGTTGCCCACCTGCAGCAAATGTAAAAATAATGTTCAGAACATAGCAAGTTTTTCACCATATCTAATGCAATATTTCACTATCATACAACTACTCAAATATACCGATTGGGGTCAAAAAGAAGCTGATCCAGGTCTACTCTAGAAAGACGTGGAACTGCAGGATCATTGTCAGATTCACCATTAGCTGCAAGGAAAGGATGGTCCTCCAATCAACAACCAACCAAAATTTCAAGTCAATGTCATGGAAAATAAGAGTATGAAAGGGATAGGAAATAACCTGTAGGAGTTCGAACTCCAGAAGTTGGTCCATCTAGCGGAAGTAGATCAGTACAGGATGATATATCCCTGAAGTGGAGACCTACCAGAAGACTGTAATCCATAATTCTTTCTTGTTCAAGAAATTCACAGTCCCTGTCCACTTGCCTGCGAAAAGGAGAGGATTAAGCTTAAGTAAGAAAACAGAATTAACAGAAACAAGTACATTAAATTTTTTGGCGGAACATGAAGCTGAGGTGTTTCTGACAAAACTTACCGCTGAAATTCTTGGAACCATGTTTTCTGCAACCTGAATATGAAGTTAAGATCAAGGTCCTTAAGGGTAGTATATTCATCAATTTCTTCCTCAGGCTTATCTGTTGTTCGACCATGGGAAGATCCTTTCAAATCAAAACGCCTATGAATCTTGTACTCAGTACAGAATAGGTTCCCAATTATGATGAAGCGCACCTGATTCATGAATCAAATTTTCAAACATACACTCAAAACCACCCAAACTGTTTTGAGGCATAAATAGGTTGAAAACCAGCAAACGGAGCCCCCATTCTCACCTTTCTCTGAGTAGCCCCAGTTAATTTCACACAGTGCAGACCAAAAAATTTGGTCACTAAAGTATTCTCAAAAGCTCGAACATGATTATAGTAAGCTGGTAGCATCCTTAGAAGCACCTACCAGTGACAAAAGAAATGGACATCCATTGGTTACAAGCAATGTCGGCTTCAAAAAACATGGACAAAGTTACAGATAACCCACTTTTACTTCTGATTTCTTCATTGTCTTTATCATGTAGCGATCATCATTAGTCAGATAAAAGAAGCTTCCACTTTTTCCAGGAGATGAGAGTTCACGGAGTGCATCATTCCCACAGATTGATATCATGTAGTCAGCTGGATCCACCTTAAACAACTTCCGCATAGTCCTGAATGGGGATTACTATAAAGAGTTAATCAGAAGTGTATGAAGTTAACATACAAGTAAAACTGCACCACTGAATCTACAGGAATCTAATTCATGGTCGGACCTGAAAACCAATGGGCAGTAATCTTTCCATCTAAACTCGCAGGATTGATGTGGAGGAGTGTGTTTGGATCCTTCCGGGGGGAATCTTGTCCATACCTTTTCCTTGGGGTCAAAAGCTGAAGCTCTAAGATCAAGAGATGTGTTTGGAGCTGGCCTTCCTACAGAATGCCTGTAAAGATTCACCAATGTTACAGGAGTAAGGAGAAACGAAAAACTAGAGACTAAAAAATTGACGAAGTTATTATAACTGCACATCCTGTATAGGTAAACACCCTTGGTTGGTCAAATAAACACTCAGGTAGAACTGGTTAAACACAAAAGAATAAGAAGAATAAACAAACCATATTATAATTAATCTTGAAAATCTAGGATATGAGTATGGCAATGACACGTCATTTCTAGTTTTGTTTAGCTCATATTAGTATAGAATTGAAACTTTTTTTAAAAGATATTTGAAAAAGTTGACAATCTAAGCATGGACTGTTCGATGAGAATATCTATGAGTGTCGACACACATTTTTTTTTTAGAAATAGTGTCATTGTTACAACAAAAAAAAAACCTACATTCCATTATCATTCATTCAACTAAATTGAAATAATAATTGTAATTAATATAAAATTGAATTCATAAATCACAACTCATATGCTACATTAGGTTTATGAAGAAAAAACACGATTGAACCAGTAAAACCAACCAAAATGAACCGAACTGATAAGTTTTTCTTTCCATATCATGGTTTGGTTCGGTTTATAAGGAAATCAAAGCTCATGGTTCAATTGTCCGACCATGCAAATCGAACACAATTTACTGAGCACAATTGTCCCCTATATTATAGTGTTAGATAGTTCAAACTTTGTTCTTTTGTAGGATAGGAATATACTAAACTTCTTGTTAATTACAATACACCACGTAACACATTAATTGGTCTTTTCATTTGTTTGCTATTTTGAGTCTCATTTTGTGGTATTTATTATTATTGTGACATCGCATTTTTTAAGTTCATTGGGAAGTAAAACGTGAGAGAAATTTACTGGATTCTTTGGCTTTTTGAAAAATTGAGGAGAAACTAATGGAGTCTTGGTTTGTTGAACAAGAAGCTGAAGAGAGATCTTAAGGGGCCTTGGTGGTTTGCCTTGGGCATGAATTGAAAACATTGAAATTTTTTTATAAAATAAAGGTAAATGAAAGAAGAACTCTTATTTTTTTGTCTTCTAGGTCACCATAACTAATAAGTAAATAGATCACGCGTAACAGATCAAAGCCGTTTGAGACACCTGATCAGAAAATTTTCTGGTAATTATTTTGTTATTTGTTTTGATTTTACAAGTGGATTTTTCTCCGACAACATTTTCTTTTGACTCGTTTGAGAAATCCAAAATAGAAATCCCGCTACTACAATTTTTTTTAAATCGTTTGCAGCCTTGGAAATATTATCAGGTAAGGTTAAATTTCTTTCCCGCCTTCATGTAAATTTTTGGGATTCAAATTTTTGTTCGGATTTTGTATATTCTTTGATGCGCTTTTAATATCATTCCATAAGTGTTGTTCAAATCGTTAGCGAATCTCCCCCATCTCGAGTTGAATCGGGTCATAAATCGTAACTACCCTAAATTGTGACAAATTGTTGAAATCCTCCATGATGAAAAAGAAGCAGGAGGAGATCCACAAATCTGTTATGATATGTTGCGATCTAATCCAATTTGTTCTGTGCCAAGCTAGAAGGAACATATCAGATCGGAACAATTTTGTGCCAGACTAGAAGAAAAAGAAGGGACATATCATATCATGTGTCTGACTAGAAGAAGGAGAGGAGTTTATGTTTTGTTTTTGCTCTGTTTCTTTCAACAGAGCCCTTCTTTTTGGGCCTATTGGTTTAGACCATTCTTTTTAGACTTTTATAACAACTTTGATCTTCTTGAGTATATTTTGTGGATGGAATGTTGGAATGAACATGAAGTGTTGAAGTCTTATCTTTTTTGGCAAATGAAGTCCACTTTGCTCTACTATATTATGTTTGTATATATCCATGTTTATGGCTTTTATATATATTAATAAATCTTACTATTTAAGATTAAATCTAAATTTACGATTTACAATATGATTCACGATTCACTAACACTTCCATAATCTTATACATATCAATGTAGCAATAAATCGTCAAGGAACAACCCCAAATCTTTGGGATGGCTTTAAAAATAAAGATAACAATAAATGAGTGGAAAGAAGAATGAGAACTTGCATGTCTATTTTCCAAGACGGCAAGACCTCAAAGTCTAAATTGAAAAAAAGAAGCTCAATAGCAACAGAGGAACCAACGACAACATGCAGGGTGGAGTTTTGGGGATTGAAAGCTATGATTTTGAATGTATTTGTGAGAAGAAAAGTTGCTTTCTTTTGAAGAAGAAGAAAGAAGAGCTTTGTGTTTGATTGGGTTTAACTTGGGTTGTCTAGCTCTTTCTATTTGACTTTTTTTTTTCTATGGGGCCAAGATCACCTCACATGAGGGTGATTTTGAAAAGCTTGTGGGGTCCAGGGAACTCGTGTGCCCCCTTGGATCTGCCCATGTCAGCAGGTTGACATGACTGCAACATGAAACGGCTAGAGTCAACTCAAAGGTCCCAAACCCTCTAATTTTCTATCATGTAAACAATTTCAGTTGAAACTGCCACCCTTAGGTTGATACAACATGACTCAAAAATAATATTTGATGTGATGTTTTAATATGATCTGAACTCTTTCATAGTTCAAGGACTCATATCAAACATTTTAATTTGATTCAAACCGTTGTATGGTTGAGGAGTTGTGTATGGAGGAATTGTATCTCAATAAAGGATCATAGATTTAACTGTCCATGCACAAATGTGGTTGAAAAGCATCCTCCAGCTTGTTTTTATAGAAGCTCTTCTCGTTTTTTAATTTTTCTGAACAATGTGGGACTAGAAACATAGTTTGTAGCTCACATATAAACTTACCAAGTCAAGTGACCATGGAGTATAGCCTCTTTGTTTTGTCCCACCTGGGCAATTGAAGCCAAAGATCGATAGAAATTGATATTGGCTTAGCGTATAATGCAAGCAGGGAATACATGTATGGAACATGGTTGCTAAAGAACAAGGATGATTTAGCAACTTGGATACAAAACTCTAACCCAAATACAATCCATTTAGCTTAACAGGTTGGTGGGTTTGACATAAACCCAACAAAGTCCTTACCAAACCTATCTATGTTGTGTCAAGGTTCATGTAGGGTTGGCTGGTCTGGGTCAAATCAACGTTGAGATTCACATTGTCAGCACTATAAACCAATTGTCTAATGCTTCTATCTTTGCCTCCACTGTCTGAAAAAAGAAGTTGAATATCCACCATAATAGTGTCCAGAGTGGAAAATTCTCAACCACTGAAGTGGAAGTTCTAACCATATTTAACAATTGAGAAGCAACCACCAGAAGTATTGAATTAACTAGAGGACATGGAGGATGCTCCTCCCTCCCTCCCTATCTGACTGAAATCAAAAGACTCCAATTTCTAGAAATTCCTTCAGGAGCTTTAAAATTTTGAAGACCCTCTTTTGCTACTTGCCTCAACCCTAATCTCGTTTTTATGCCTCCAGGTAGGGCATGAAATTGTCAAGGATATGGTTCTGACTTAGTGGATCCATATTCATAGGCTAATTTTTCAGGTTTGCATTCAGATAAGGAACTAACACATACAAGTCGACGAAACCATATCCTGACCATGTCAGATCTATAGCCATTTTGGATTCGCATCTAAATACGACAAAATAAATAAATAGAATCGTAATTATTTGTGCTTATGTTAAAGTGTTTATAGTATATCAAATTTCCTAGAAAATGGGATGGAATTTTTAAGAAAAAAAATCATATTCTAACTATTAGTTAATAATACCAATCAATGTTATGAAATATGCAGTAAATATTTAGAATGTGGTGAATCTTGTCACAGTTTGGGTAGATCTCGCTGATCAGTTTACAGTTTGAATCTTGTAATCCAGCCCATATTAGCTACATTCCAAATTAACATCTAAATTTAGGGACCATATGCATTAATTGAGATTCGGATTTTGAATAGTCTGAACCATTTTATGCCCTACCACCAAGACTCCATTACGTACCCCCTACTGTTAGAACTACTAAAGTCAATACTTGTACCATTGGAAACCCCTGTTTGAACTTCCAAGCACAAACTTCTCTAAGGGATATGGGGCCAATCAATTCCATTGCCAAATACCTATGCTACACATGTACTTCCAAGCCAATCTCCCATTCCTCATCAATCATCATTTCATCCTTTACCACTGTAAGCTCCTGAGCACCTCCTTTACCTTGCTCCTAGGAAATCATAAACAACTATCCCCATTGTAAACTTGAGACGGACTATAAAGTTATGGTACAAATAATGTAAAAATGGTTTAGGTCAAGTCTGTAGCATATGAAAGTGATTGGATGTCCAAATAATTATGTAGTTAAAAACCACAGAACCAGGGATTAATCTTTATCACTACTATTTCAGTATACAATGACGCCAAGCAATCACGTGGACAATGCTATGCTGTCAAACCAAATAAAAACATTGATATTGAGGTTGATTTTCAATTTATCCCTGGAATCTGATAGGCAAGCACACTGTTTTACAGTATAAGGAATTCAACTGTAATCAAACTAATAACGTAATGTTTCAATCAATAAAGCTTTGCACAGACAAATAGAAACAGAATAAAGAGACCATAAAATGAACGTTACCTGATACCGAGCTGCAGATTGAGCATGAGCTCATAATTCCTATGCCCTCTTGAGATTGTTATCCCTTGCTTTTTGCTCTCCTTTTGTTGCATTCTTATGATCTGTTGTCGCATCCCCCTCGAATCACCATCTTCATGCTGAAGATATTCTAAGCTCTCCTCCATGTCCCTCCCAACCATCAAGTTCCCATCAACAATATCGCAAGTGATGTCCCCATCTGATTCCCAGATACAAAGTCTATCAAAAGACCTATCTGGACCACTTATTCGTCCATCCACAGACATATTCCGAGGCCTACCACTCGAATCAACAAGCTTTGGCTGCCATGCTCCCGGCTTCCCTAGGCTAGTTGGCTCGATGCTAGACCAATTAAGCATTTTCTGTGATGGCAGTATCGATACCTTCTCATTAGGACAAATTTTACATTCATTCAAATCAATGGAGAAAACCTCTTGAGGATCCCAGTCAAGATTATTCCCTGGAGAACTGCCTGATGCCGGGTAATAGGTCCCATTCTGTTCTTTCAGGTCTTTACTCCAAAGGCCAACATAAAAGCTCCCATCAGACCACCTGAATGTCCCATTCCCTTTAGGAAATCCATCTTCCCAAGAACCATCATATCGATTCCCATTAGACCAGATCAAAGTTCCATTACCATTAATCATACCATTCTTCCACTGCCCAATATAATGATTCCCATTCCTCCATTGGTAGCGCCCGTGCCCATCTTGTACTCCACGTCGCCATTCACCCTCATAGTAATCCCCATTGGCAAAGTGCTTAATCCCTTGTCCATGCTTGAGGTTCATCACCCAAAATCCGCGGTAAGTGTCACCATTGGACCCTGTGTAGGTGCCTTTACCATCCATATAACCACTCTTGAACTCACCTTCATATGTAGCACCGGAAGGCCATGAAAATTTTCCTTTGCCCATGGTTTTTCCTTGGAACCACTCCCCCACATACATGCACCCATCGGTCCATAGATATTTGCCCGTTCCGTGGGGCATATTATCAGCCCATTGGCCAGTGTAAAAGTCACCATTGGAGAGCACGCGCTCGACGTGATAAAGCTCCGCATCATTGCCAGTGGGGGTCATGGTGTCATCACCAGCACCATCTTCATCGTCAACATGAGCTACTGACATTGATGGGAAGATACTATTCATACGCTTCTTAGCAGCCGCTTGCGATTTGCGGAAAGTTGCCTCCCAAGCTTTGGCACACAGTTGTTCTCTTTTCATTATCTTGAATCCTATAACAGTTGATATAAATTAAAAATCCCCTCTTTCACATCTTTTTCTTTTTCTCACCAAATATCCATCACCAAAACTCGATCAAATGTACTTAACTAAATCAAATAAATAAAAGCTTAAAATCTAAAGCCACAAACTTAATCTTCCTTTCTAAATCCAAACAACCCCAATCTACAAAACCTGTCAACAATCAAATCCAACAACCAAAATGTACCCAATCTCCATAACCTGCAAAGGAATCAAACAAAACAATCAAAATAACAAAGCCCAGACCTTCTTTTTCAAAACCCAACCTTCTACTAACCAAATCAAGCAAAACAAAGAAACCCCATTTCACAGAACATTCGGAAGCATTCAAGGAAGGAGAAGACACCAAAATGCAAAATCCCAAGACCCCTTTTTTTCTGTCTCTTTTCCTCTCTCTATTAACCCAAAAAGAAGAAGAAAGAAATTGTGGAAGAGAAGAAGTAGGAAGAGTAGCGTTGAATGGAATGTTGAAAGCGAGAAAGTGAAAAACAAAAAAGTGGGATGGAAGCAGAGATTGGCTTTTTCTTTTGGCAAGGCAAAGGAGATACAAACACAAAACAACAAAAGTGACTGTTTTCCCCTTTTTTGGGGGAGGAGGAAGAGAGGAGAATAGGTGGGCGGATGTATGGGTTTCAGAGTTTGAACCACCAAACGAAATCCATTGTTGGAAGACTTCCGATTCCATCTCCTAAGATTGCTGTGGAGCCTAACATTTGGAGGAGAAATAGAGAACAGAGTCAAGTTTCTGTTTCTTGTGTTTGGTTTCAAAAATGGGATTTTTTTAGGACAAAAAAACTTAAACTTGATTATCTCTCTATCTCCTTTTCTGTTAATTCATTCGGATTTCTGGATTTGAATTTGGGATGCGGTGGTTCCAAGACCCGCCCATTTTTGTGCTTATTATAGGTGCATTGCAACTTGAGCAACCCTAATTTACGGTACCAGGCACCGTAGTATTCCTCCTTGAGCAATTCAGACATGAAAAAGATTAGCAAGTTTGGGTCTTAGTCTATTCCTTGCTTGTCTATTTTTGCTCAAGTCATAACTTATTTTCTCTCATTTTATCTATTCTATCTTTATCTTTATCTTTATTTTTATTTTTATTTTTTGCCCGAATCGAGTCACTAATTCGTAAGTTTTAGTCATTTATATTTGAAAGTAATGTCGAGTTGGATTGGAAACATAGTTGGAGATTGAACAACTAAGCTTTAGTGGATAAAAACAACTGAGGTGATGATAAAAATGTACAAAAGGAAGAATTTGTTTATTTCTTGTTTTATTTAAGTTGTTCTGTACTAACATAAATAACTACTTCTAACTCAAAATTTTATTTCCATTAAAGTATGGAGTGTGGAAGGGGGAATGACCATTTGAAGTGATTTTGGATTACAAGTTTTTGCTAAGGTTTTCGAAAATGACATTTTACTTGCTACAGAAGCTTTTACAGCTTTCGGCTACAAAAATTTAACTACTAATTCAAAAACAAATGGATCCAATAGAATTCTCATTATATCTTACCCTAGGATTAAGGTGGCATTTGTTTTTTGTTCTGATCGTAACATTGGTTTTGAATAAGAAGTGGTCTACTTTGACTGGTTTTCTTTTTTCTTTTTGTCAAACAGAACCAAAAGTTGTGAACTCAAAACAACTTAATCATCGCCATGGAGATGCTTAACACTTAGTGCTGACCGATGAGTGCTTAGCATTGAATGTTAAAAAAAACACCCCCTAAAAGAAGGATTAGTAGTCACTCTAGACCCTGCAAGAGCTATTACTACAAATAATCATCTTATTGTATTTATTACCATAAGATTTTTATGTCGTCACTTTTAATAGGTACTCTTATCGTGGAAGCTTCGGAATTGTGATTTTATTTTATAATATTACAATATTATGAATATTATTGTTACCAAACGTGACTTTTATTCTGCATTGGAAACTGTTGATCAAAATATGAGGAAAACCCATATCCAAGTTCCTTGAAGGAATTTTAGAGTCATGCTTGAACGGATAGGCCAATTTTTATTCCACTTCATGTTGAGTCTAAAGCCAACGACAATCGTGTTTTGGTTATATGTAGAGATAATATTAGGAAAAAAAAATGTACACACATTAATGACATTTCGATATGGAAGGTTCTAGTGAGAAAATTATTTTACAAAACATAAATCATAATATTATAGCATGATCATTCCTAACATTGTAGATTTTCCCATAATTGATACCATCCACCAACCATAAAGTCTTGAAACAAACCCTAACCAAGATATATAGCCAAACTCGATAACTATTAAGAATCAATTTGTTAAGATGTCAATGATTTTTAATTAGATTTGCATGTGTAATTTAAGTAATATTTAGTCGTTACAAAATTGTTGCAATCAAACACACTAGTGGCTAAAAATCCAACTCAAAACTTTCTTCGGTCACCAAATTGGATATAATGTTTACACACTAAGAGTGAGAAGGAAGATGAGAAATGAACGAAGAAAGAAAAGGAAGATGGAATGAAAACAACTATCTCAAAATACAGGTGGGATCGGGGACAAATTTTGTACAAAAAAAGTTACACATGCCTACTTCCCCCACTTAAAAATTTTCAGAATGATTTGATTTTTTGTGGAGATGATCTTTTTGCCCACAAAAAATCACAAGCTTTTAAAATTTCGAACTCCATCAGATGCACTCATCAAGTTTATGGTGAAATTGAACGGTTGAAAATTCTCTACCCTGTGTAATATGATTTGGAACTCCAAATGAGTTCATTTTTCCTAAGAGTGATTCATATGTTTAAAAGATCATCCCCACAAAATACCAATATTTTGAATTTTCTATGTGGATGAAATGGTTTGGTGAAGTAGATATGCCATAACTTTCTTTGTTAAAAAATTTTGTCCCCGAATCCCATCCGCTCAAAATTGATGGTCATGTCCAACCTTTTATTTATTTATTTTTAACTTTAACAAATACTAATGTCCCTCCTAGTCCTAACCTAAAATTCAAATTAACAAATTTCTAAATCAAATTAAAAAAGAAAAAAGTGAAACACATAATAACAAAAACATGTGACCCTTTACATGGTACATTAGTCAAGCAGAAGAATCACGGAAGAGGTTATTCTCATTCATTGTGTAAAGTCAAAACTAAGTACAAGTTGTAAACCAACTTTATCTACCAAACAAACTTAGAAAAATCACAAAAAATCATCATGAAATGGATGATGGAAGAACCTAACAAGAAACGCCACACTAAGCTACAATTAGCCCACGGATTTGCAGTGCCATCAAATCGATTAGGGGAAAATAAATTGTGGCTCAGGTTTTAAACCTAAATTCTAACTTAACAACATACATTGCCCCCACCCCTTGCAACCTTTTCTTTGAATTATTGAACCACGACAAACTACTTACAGTCACTAACCTAAAAACTTCGTGTTTGTTTTTATATTTCAAATTGCATACTTGAGTAATGAACTACTCAATGATGTACTATTCCCTAATTTTAGTGAAATATATATGAGTTTGGGCTAAGAGTAATGATATATCTAATCTCGCAATATATCATGAAAACTGATCTTAATGACTAGCTTGCATTTCTAATTTTTCATGTAACTTTGAATTCTCACTGCCTACTAAAATCTGCATGCTTATAATCTCTTCTGAGGCGGCCCAATTTTTTGTTTTAGTTATATCACGGGTAAAGTCATAATGTACTCCCGTATTGATTGTAAATCAATTTTTTTGATCAGTAATAAAGGTCTGGCATTCCAGAGGTGCCCCTCCACACTGGAGGTTTAATAAATAAATAAATAAATAAAATATCTTCTGAGGAAAAAAAATCTTTGGACATTGCCAATTGCCATCATCTCTGTGATGTGCTGAAAACTTCCAATTTTACTTATATATCCATTAAGTCAGTCTTATCTTCAAACCTATGGTCCAAACTACAAACAAAAATTTGTATCACCCTCTACCAATCTATCTTCTCAAGAATTCTCATTCAACTGGAAGTCTAAAACACCTTTCTCAGTTTTACACTATACCCATGTAAGGCTAGTCTCCCTCTCCCTCTCTCAATTCTCATTTTTTAATGCACAAATATATGTTCATGGCAAAACTTACCAAATTCACCACTCCATTTCATCATTGATAGATTTCTAGCTCTCAAGGGATTTATTTGTTTACTTGTTTTTAAAGATTTTTAAGCTAATTAACGCCAAAATGTATAAAGAAAAACTCAGAACATGATGATTGAAGTCATTTAAACCTTCAAAGACTAATGTTTCAGGTTATTTCACAAAGAATGTGCTACAAAAGTTGTTTGAATAAATTTACCTAAAAAGTGTTGTTTTGGCCTTTCAGATGAAGCTGAGGGACTTTTATCTAATAAATAACACAGTTAAATTGTGAAATTTCAATAAATATATAGAGAGAACTACTCAATGATGTACTATTCCCTAATTGTAGTAAAAGATGTGATGACTTAGTGGTTGAGCAGTGGTGAATGATATCACTAGATCATGGGTCGATCGATCCTATCTAGCGGCATATGGTGGGAGGGGTTAAGCGATAAATAAAAATAAAAAAGTAGTGAAAACAATTTGATTTTTTTTAGTGACACAATTGAGAAGAAAAATCATGAGTCTTTTCTATGATAATGCGGGAAACTAAGAAGTTTTAATTGCAAAAAGCTAACTAGGATAAAGGGTAATGAACTTTTCTTCATCGTCATCATAATTCAGAGTCATGTTTTAACTATTTCAATATTGCACTTTAGGAGGTGTTTGTTTTAGTCTCTTAATCTATCTAATCAGTGGCCTGAACTTTGTAGCTAGATGTAGTACGATTTTCAAAAAATTCAGACCTTTAACTAGATTAAGAAGCAAAACACATACATTGTTGTAGAACTAACAACTTACTACGACTGTGAACAAGCTAAAGAATATAGCTTACGGTTTTTAAATGGAAACATAGTACTAATCATATTCTGCTTTTTGCCTCAAACTAGCGTTAATAGCTCAAATGTTCTGTTGAGGTCCAGCCCATTAGGGTGGATCCAACTTTGGTAATTAATCAAACATAATTTCAAGTTTGGTTGAATAAGGAAAAATGTTTTCAATAAGAAACAAAAACAGAGTTTTTTTTTTTTTTTTTTTTGAATAAGGAATGATTTGGCAGCTGGTTAATTAAATAGAAACAAAGTTCTATTTGAGGCGGTGTTGGGCGGCTCAAAAAAATTATAAATAGGTGCATAAATCAGATTTTTATTAATAGTGTTTTCAGAGAAGCTGCTGCGTGAATAAGCAACAGGGAACATAATATTCTCTTTGGTGTTTGGTGCGGCTATGTGCGCGTGGACGGTGACTTTGTGTCTGATTCTTTGGGCGCGATTTTGTGCGACAAAGTGTGACGCGTGGATGCAATATCGATTTAGTTTTGTCGATTGATTTAGTAGAAGAAATTGAAGGAGCTTTTGGGTTAATTTACTGTGAAGTAACCCGTGTTATTTACTTCTTGTATTACTCAAGCTTTGGGCAAAAAACTTGAGAAGTTATTGTACTTCTTCTTATTTGATTAGTGGATTCTCTCGGATTTGCCCCGTGGTTTTTCTCTTCACATTGAAGGGTTTTCCATGTAAATCTTGATGTCTCGTTTATTATTGTTTTAGAATATTTCCTTTGTATTGTTTTATTGGTATTTGTCCCAACAAAGTGGTATCAGAGCAATTGTTGGGGGATTGTCAATTAAGAGAGTTGACATGAAGAATAACAAAAATTCAAGGATGATTAGCCTTAATGGCTCAAACTATGTTATTTGGAAAGCCAAGATGGAATACATATTATACTATAAGGATTTGTACCCTCCAATTGAGGGAGATGCAGCTAAACCCAAGGATATATCAAAAGAAGAGTGGAATAAATTAAACAGAAATGTTATTGGTCACATCAGACAATGGTTAGATGATTCGGGATTTCATCATGTGTCAGTTGAAATGTCTGCACATGCTTTTTGGACAAAACTTCAGAATTTATATGAAAGGAAAACCGCTGCAAGTAAGACCTTCTTGATCGGGAAGTTAGTGAATTTGAAATTCAAGGAAGGTAGTTATATTGCTGAGCACTTGAATGAAGTGCAAAATGTGGTGAATTAGTTGTCCAACATGAAGATAGTGTTAGATGATGAAATGCAAACATTATTACTTCTTAGCTCATTACCAGATAGTTGGGAAACATTGGTGGTGTTGGTTAGTAATTCGACACCGAATGAAAAGCTTACCATGGAGTTGGTTACCGATAGTTTATTTAATAAAGAGACTAGAAGGAAGTTTGCCGGTACTGATCATTCCCAAGCACTTGTGACTGAAAACAGATGGAGAGAAAATTATAAGAAATATCATGGTTATGATAATAACCGTGATATGATAGAACTTTTAAGTGTCATTATTGTGGTAAACCATGCCATTTCATAAAACAATGTTATAGGCTTATAGTTACAAAAGAGATTTCAAAGAGGGAAAAGTGAATAATGGTGATAGTAAAAAGCTACAACTGCTATTACTGATGAACCCATGGCTATTTTGTATGGCGAAGGTGAATGTTTGCATGTTGCAAATGAAGGAAGCGAATGAATTATTGACACTGATGCATCTTATCATGCAACTCCAAGGAAAGACTGTTTCACTACTTATAGAGCAAGAGATTTTGGCCGTGTGGAGATAGAAAACACTAGCAACTCTAAAATAGTGGGAATATGTGTTGTGTGTGTCTAGACTAATATAGGGTGCACGTTGACTTTGAAAGATGCACGTCATGTTCCCGATCTTCGTCTGAACCTGATTTCTGGACTTGTTTTGGATAAACAAATGTATATTAATTATTTTGGTAATGGTGCATGAAAGCTTACCAATTAATGTTCACTTGTTGTGGCAAAGGGTAAGGCGTGTTGCACACTATACAAGACTCAGGTGAAATTGTGTAAGACTGGTTTGAATGCAGCTAAAAATAGTTCTTCTACAAACTTGTGGCATAGGCGACTTGCACACATGAGTGAGAAATGTATGCAACTTTTAGAAAAGAAGAAATTAATTCCCTCCTTGAAAGGTACTCCTCTTAACCCCTGTGATTATTGTTTATTTGGTAAACATCAAAGAGTTGCATTTCGTAGATCATCAAAAAGAAAATATGGCTTGTTAGATTTGGTTTTCATTGATGTTTGTGATCCCATTGAAGTAGATTCTCTTGGTGGTAGTAGATATTTCTTGACATTTATTGACGATGCATCAAGAAATGTGTGGATATATTTTCTCAGATATAAGGACCAGATTTTTTAGCTATTCCAGCAGTTTCATGCCAAGGTTGAAAAAGAAACAGGTAGAGTTTTGAAGTGTCTCCGCAGTGATAATGGTGGCGAGTACACATCAAAAGAATTTAAAGCTTATTGTAGTAAGCTTGATATACGACATGAAAAGACAGTTCCTGACACTCCACAGCATAATGGGGTAGGAAAAAGAATAAACCGAACTATTGTAGAAAATGTGAGATGCATGCTTCGCATGGCTAAATTGCCAAAAGAGTTCTGGTCTGAAGCCGCTAGTACAATTTGTTATCTCATCAACAAGTCTATTTCATTTCCTTTAGATGGTGATATTTTAGAAAGAGTGTGAAGAGGGAAAGATAGTTCATACTTTCATCTGAAGGTATTTGGATGTAAAGCATTTGTTCATGTACCGAAGGAGAAAAAATTAAAGCTTGATGAGAAGGCATCGCCATGTATTTTCATTAGTTATGAAGATGAACAGTTTGGCTACAGATTATGGGATCCTGAGAATAAGAAAATTATTAGAAGCAGAGATGTGGTATTTTATGAAGATCATACCATTGCAAATTTTGAAAAAATTGAAAAGCCCAAGTAGATAAATAATGAGATAGCAGATCTTACACCACTTCCTCGTCCTTTATCACATGTTGAAAATGGGGGAGAGATGCCAGATGATATAGTTGGTGACCATATGTCATACGATGAAGTTGTTAATGATGATCATGTAGAAACAGATGAGATTGCGCGTGAAGAGCAGCCCCTTCGGCAATAAATAGTAGAACATCAATTAATAAGTTCTACCAGAGAGCGCCAACCTTCAAAGAAGTATCCCAATGATGAGTATGTTTTCCTTATAGAAGAAGGTGAACCAGAAAAATTTCAAGAAGTACTAGATCGTAAAGATAAAGATAGCTGGATGAAAGCTATGAAAGAAAATATGAGTTTCTTGCATGAGAATGGTACTTATGATTTAGCTGAGATTCCAAAAGGTAAAAAACCTTTGAAGAACAAATGGGTGTACAAATTGAAAAAGGATGGTGATGGAAAGAATGTGAAACACAAAGTTCAGTTAGTGGTAAAAGGCTTTGCGCAAAAGAAGGGGATAGATTTTGATGAGATATTCTCACATGTGGTGAAAATGACATTCATTAGAGTGGTGTTAAGTCTTGCAGCTAGCCTGGATATTGAGATTGAGCGGTTAGATGTTAAAACTGCATTTCTTCATGGGGATTTGCATGAAGAAATTTACATGGCACAACCAAAGGGTTTTGAAGTTAAAGGGAAAAAACATATGGTTTGCAGATTGAAGAAAAACCTTTATGGATTGAAACGGGCTCTGAGACAGTAGTATAAGAAGTTTGACTTTTTTATGGTAGGATATGGCTACAAGAGAACACTTCTAGACCATTGTGTTTATGTCAGATATTTTTCGCCTGATAATTTCATTATTATCTTGATTTATTTTGATGATATGCTAATTGTTGGAAAAGATGTTGATATGATTGGCAGATTGAAAAAAGATTTGTTTAGCTCTTTTGATATGAAAGACTTGGGGCCAGCTCGACAAAACAAATCAAGAAGTTGTGGTTGTCACAAGAAAAGTATGTTGAAAAAGTACTAGAAAGGTTCAACATGAATGATGCTAAGCCCGTGAGTACTCCACTTGCTAATCACTTCAAGTTAAGTGTCAAGTTATCTCCTCGTACTGATGGAAAAAATAAGCATATGTCAGGTATTCCATACTCCTCTACTATAGGGTGTTTGATGTATGATATGGTTTGTATAAGACCAGATATTGCTCAAGCAGTCGGTGTTGTGAGTAGGTATTCAAAAAAATCTAGGAAAAGAACATTAGGCTGCAGTTAAATGGATTATGAGATATTTGAAAGGTACTTCAAAGCTTTTTTCAAGCTTTGGTAATTCAGGAGTTGTGTTAGAAGGGTACACAGATGCAGATTTTGCAGGTGATTTAGACAATAAGAGGTCGACTTCAGGTTATGTTTTCACTTTTGCAGGGGGAGCTGTAGCTTGGCAGTCTAAATTGCAAAAGTTTGTTGCTTTGTCAATTACTAAAACCGAGTATATTGCCATTAATGAAGCGGGGAAGGAAATGTTATGGTTGAAAAGATTGCTCAAGGAGCTGGGTGTGAATCAAAATAAGTATGTGGTGCATTGTGATAGTCAGAGTGCTATTGAGTTGAGTAAGAATGTCACATACCATGGACTTACCAAGCATATGGATACACGTTACCACTGGATACGTGATGTGCTTGAGAAAATTGTTTCTAGGTTGCAAAGATTCATACTAGTGAAAATCCTTCCGACATGATGAAAAAAGTAGTTCCAAAAGGAAAACATGAGTTCTGTAGAGAACTCATTGGAATGGCCCAATATGGTTAGGTGGTGATTCTTCCCTAATGGTTTGGAGGGGGAGATTTGTTGAGGTCTAGCCCATTAGGGTGGATCCAATTTTGGTAGTTAATCAAACATAATTTCAAGTTTGGTTGAATAAGGGAAAAAAATTCAATATTTCTGTTTTTGTTTTGAATAAGGAATGACTTGGAAGCTGGTTAATTAAATAGAAACAAAGTTTTATTTTAGACGGTGTTGGGCGGCTGCAAACAAGTATAAATAGGTGCATAAAACAGAGTTTTATTGATAGTGTTTTCATAGAAACTGCTGCGTGAATAAGCAACAGAGAACATAGTATTCTCTTTGGTATTTGGTGTGGTTGTGTGCGTGTGGACGGCGAGTTTGTGTCTAATTCTTTGGGCGCGATTTTGTGCAACAAAGTGTGACGTGTGGCTGCGATATTGACTTAGTTTTGTCGATTGATTTGGTAGAAGAAATTGAAGGAGATTTTGGGTTAATTTACTGTGAGGTAACCCATGTTGGGTGGGCAATATCGGTTCGGTTCGATTTTTAGCTCCAAACCGATTTTATTCGATTTGCCCAAAACCCAAACCGAAATCGAATTTTGTATTTGTAAACTGATGAATTCGGTTGAACCGAATTTCAGATCAGTTCGGTTGGGCCGAAATTTCAGCCTCAAGCACTTGAAAGACTTTCATTAAAACATGTCCAATTTTTTTACAGACCCAATTTTTTTATAAACCCAATTTTTAGCCCAAAATTGAAAACTTTGAGAGAAGGTGGGTGATTCAGTGCAACAGGGTGTACTACAGTGCACTTGTTGCACTAATCAGGCATTGACACTTACTTGTTATTTACTTATTTAAATATATCTAATTAATCGGTCGGTTCAAAATCGTAAACCGATTTAAAACCGTTTATAATCGGTTCGGTTCAGTTTAAATTATTTTCTTTCTACTCATATTTCGGTTCGGTAATCGAACCGAATTTGAAAATCAGTTCGGTCGGTTAACCGAATTTAAATCGGTTTTTGCCCACCTCTATTATTTACTCGTTGTATTACTCAAGCTTTGGGCAAAATGCTTGAAAAGTTATTGTACTTCTCCTTATTTGATTAGTGGATTCTCTCGGATTTGCCCCATGGTTTTTCCCTTCACATTGAAGGGTTTTCCACGTAAATCTTGGTGTCTCGTTTATTGTTGTTTTAGATTATTTCCTTGGTATTATTTTATTGGTATTTGTCCCAACATGTTCATGTCTGCAGATGGAAATCTTAGAGGAAGGGGATCGAAATATGGATCTGGCTTCATAGATGGGGTGTTTCCTGTGGTGTACCCTGCAAGTAAGGATGCACAGACTCTTCGAAAAACCCCCGTTTTGATAGTCGGATACGTGTCGGGCACGAACTCGTGTTCAACATGCGCCCGACACGCGGTCAACGGTCAAGACACGTTGACTGAGACCAACATGGCCAATGTTTTTTTTTTCTTCCTATTTTCTTGTTTTTTTCCTATTTTTTCCTGGTTTTCGGAAATAGTTCTTGAAGAAACACCAGTTCTACTGCACTCAATTGCAATCGCCAATTCTTTGACTCCTTCAGCCGGGGAGAGGGGTTGCTTCAATTAGAGCACCTCTCACATCGTACTCAATCTGAGGGTTCTTGACTGGCATTTTCATTTGATGGTACATTAGGCGTCATCAAGGTCGTTTCTTCCCTCGCTTTAAATTAGATACAATACACATAAAAAATGGTATTTTGCTAAATAATTTCTCTGTAATTTGATTTTTCTGTTTCTGATGACTAATTTGCTCTTAGATACACAAGTACACATTATTTTGAAACAATTTGTAAATTAGATACACTCCCCAGTAAATTTTGACTATCTGAGCATCTTTGTAAATTTTTCTATCTCTCTTGTTAAGCTCTCATCTTCCAGCTTCAAAAGTAAAAAATTTAGACAATTTTAAGCTTTAGGTTGTTGTTTATGTTCATATGAGTTATAAAAAAATAAAAAATTAATGAAAAGTAAAGTTTGACTATTGAGCCGTGTCGTCAAGTCCTAATTTTTTGAAAATTGCCATGTCGCATCCGTGTCCAACACGACACGCATGTCCGTGCATCCTTGCCCGCAAGTTAGTTGCTTTTGAACATTTTACAAAAGGAAGAAAATGCAGATAGTTTGGACTTTGGGCTTCTCTTGATACTCTTCCTCAGACTCGTGAAAATTGGGATGACCTCTTTAATGTAGTCGTTCAACTTCGTCTAACCAAAAAATGGGATCCCATCATCTTGGTAAGTAGAACTCTTTTCATTCTATGTTTCGGTGACATTTTTCATCTTCAATTCCTACAGGAGACGTGAGCAAAAATGTTTGTTCTGATGGACTGTGTGACCTTAACATCCCAATAATTTGAATTCTATTTCAAAACCAAGTACTATTACACCAATTGATGAATGTGCTGTGTGAAATATTTTGCATTCAACCATGTCCACTTCGACTAACTAAAACATTTGGTGTTGGTTGTAACATCTCAAACATTTTGTTTCAGGTATGTGAATGGATATTGTGCAGGAGCTCGTTCAAATTAGATGTCATGTGCTACAAAATACATATGGATAGAAGTCTTGAGTATGAGAAGGCTGAATCAGTTTACTTGAGACTTGACTTCTTGAAGCCCAATGTGTTCCTACTGAAGATACTTGTGCTCATCTGTTGCAAGCCTACTGTAGAGTTGGGTTGCTAGATAAGGCAGAGGCTATTTTTATTGAGATGAGCAAATATGGCCTTTTGCGAGCCTACTGTAGAGTTGGGTTGCTAGATAAGGCAGAGGCTATTTTTATTGAGATGAGCAAATATGGCCTTCCTCCGGACCTAGTATGTTATATTCGTCAACTTATAAAAACATGTTATATTTGCATAATTTAGACCTCTGAAAGCAAAAAAAGACACCTCCTTAGTAATATTTTATTTGTAAATACATATATCAAATGGATTAATAAAAAGTGTCATTCCTTTATTTAGGTAGAACTTTATACAATGCGTGCATTGATGGATTAATAAAGAGAAGAAACACTCAAAAGGCATTGAAGATTTTTCAGACAATGAAGAGAGACCGCTGCCAACCATCTACAGATACGTATACCATGCTAATCAAATTTATATGGGAAGGCAAGTGATCTACTTGCCCGTCCTCATTGTTTCTTCAACTTTTTCTGCGCTTTTGGAATGTGAAAATTTATACATGTTTATCTTAACGTTGCAGGAAAATAAATCATATATGGCATTAAAGATGTTCCATGAAATGAGAACTTAAAAATGTAAGCCTAATATCTGCACGTATACTGACTGCTCTAATCAATGGGATGGGCTATGTGAGAAAGGAGAGGAATTATTTGAGGAGATGCAACAGGCTGGGCACGATCCTGATGTGTATGCCTATAATTCTCTAATGGAAGCATATAGGTAATCATGTTCGTCCTTCCGAAATCCTTTATATGAAAGTAGTTGTGGTTCAAACCATGTAGAAAGTAACCTTCTCAATCCAATAGCCGTGCAGGCTATGCACATATGGTGCGTCTGAGGTATTCTCTCTTATGCAACATATGGGGTATGATGAACCAGATATAGCTTGTTATAATATAATGGTAGATGCTTATGGGAAAGCTGGTCTTTATGAGGAGGGTAAGAAACCTTCTTTTTTCTTATGCATGCTTTCAAAATTTTCAGCAGAGTATAAACCTTTGCGTACCTTTTCTCATACAGAAGCGCAGAAAGTGTTTGATGAACTAAAACGACTTGGAGTGACTCCAACTATGACCTCCCGCATGCCAGCTTACTAAAAAATCGGAAACATTGCTAAATGCAAGGAACTTGTGAACCATATGTATAAATCCGGACTTGAACTAGACACATTTGTCCCAAACACCTACAGTTCGAATGGGCCTATTTTCGAAAATGGAGGAGGTTCTAAATGCAATCAATGAAGAAAGAGTGAGGCTAGGAAATCATATTTTGTAAACATGTTTTGCAATCAGGATGATGTGGCATCGTTAGAGAAGTTTTTTACAACCTCAAGATACACATAAAATTTTTGAAATTTTCATCATTCTTTCTCGATCATAACACGTCGTCCTGATTACAAAACATGATTGCAAAAACTTGGTTTCCTAGCATGAAAATACCATTTGAAGTCGATATTAGCACATACTATTATATGGTCGGGCAGGCTACTATGAACAAAGGGAATAAGTGTTCCAATAGCTTCCTTCAAAAAATCACTGAACACATTGCAATCCCCAAATCACAAGGGGGTCGTACCACATGATGCACGTGGAGGGCTAAGGCGTGCTTGGTTATTAGGGATGGCAGTGGGGCCGTTTGGGGCGGTTTTGGATATGGCTGAATGGGTTTTCGGGTGGTTTCGGGTATCCAAAAAATATCCGTTCACTTTTCGGGGCGGATACGGATTTGGCCATATCCGCCCCGCAAGCCCCGCGGATATCCGTTTAACCAACGAATTTACAAAATTACCCTTTATATAGATTATTAACTTCCTCCCTCGGACCCTCACCTCACACCAATCGCTTTCCCTCACTCACCAAAGAGCGACTCCCTCCCCTCCCTAACTCACCAATCGCTCTCCCTCCCTCACATAGCGACTCCCTCCCTCCCTCACAGAGCGATTCCCTCCCCTCCCTCACTCACCAATCGGTCTCCGTCCCTCACAGAGCGACTCCTCTCCCTCCTTCCCTCCCTCACATAGCGACTCCCTCCCCTCTCTCACTCACCAATCGCTCTCCCTCACTCCCCCCTCACTCCCTACTCCCCTCATGCCGCGAGACGCGAGATCCTCCCTGCTCCCTGCTCCCCTCACGCCGCGAGACGCCGAGATCCTCCCTGCTCGCCACTCGCTGTTCCCTGCTCCCCTCACGCCGCGAGATCCTCCCTGCTGTCCTCACGCCGCGATCTGCCTCTGCTCTCGAAAGAACATGGTTTCTTCCATCTCCCCCTTCAGAGATCAAGATCAAGATCAAGATCTGATCTGATTTGAGACTGAGATCGGATCTGATCAAGATCAAGATCTGATCTCAGTGATCAAGATCTGATATGTTCATGATCTGATCTCAGTGATCAAGATCAAGATCTCAGTGATCAAGATCTGATCTCAGTGATCTGATCTCAGAGATCGAATTTTTGAATTTGTTGTAATTTTTTATTTTTTGTTAATTTTTGTATGGTTTGTAATTTCTGGAATTTTTTTGTTAATTTTTGTATAGTTTGTAATTTTTGGAATATTTTGTAATTTCGGTATGATCTCATAGAAACCAAATATGTATAATCTGTTTTTTTTGTAATTTTTGTTATTCGATATTTGAGAATCTGTTTTTTTTTTTTTTTTTTCCTCCGGGTATTTTGGGCGGGGCGGATATCCGTCAATCCGTCCGGTTCGGGGATGGTTTTTACAAAATATGGTAAACGGATATTCGGGTCGGATTTGGATATCCGTGATCTCTAGCGGGGTGGGGATGAATTTGTCCAAATCCGCCCCGTTGCCATCCCTATTGGTTATTCCTAAATTTCCATTTTTTTATTTTTATTTTTATTTTTTATTTCGATTTGATTTCCATTGTTGGTGAACATAGTCACCAACTCTCTATTTGGGTTAGTGGGATGTTTTTTTGTCGTATAAAGCACCAATACAGAGCCACCCCAGCGCACCTCACTCACCACCGAAACACAGAGAGAGAAGAGGAGAGGAGGGTATTGTGTTATAATGGCGTCGAGATTGTGGGCTTCAAGAGCTGCTTCTTATCTCAGAGTCTCTGTCTTTCAAACCAGAGGTTTTGCTACTGGTAATCAATCTTAAAACTCCTTCTTTGTGATCCCATTCTCCACCTTTTTCTTTTCAAGTATGAATCATGTTTATATGAATGAATCCAGATCTTGTTCATGTGTGTGTTTCATTGTTGGACCTATATGCTTTCATTGAAAGATCTTATTTTTTTAAATAAAATAGGGTTTTGTTAGTTTGTGTTTTTAAGTTGTATGATCCAAGTTTGGTGGATTGAATCAGAGTACTTGATTGGGGTTTAAAATGAAGTGTTGATAAATTATCTGAGCTTTCTTCTAGGCTCGTTCAAATTAAGATCACAGTTTAATATGTTAATGGTTCTGAATCATGATGCAATTTTTCTTTAATTTCAGATTGCTTGTGCAATGTAAATATCCATAAGTTTTACTGATCTTGGAATAATTATATTTTTTTATTAGCGTTTTTTTATTTTACATTTATGATAAAACGGTCTAAAACTTTGATGCATTGTTTATAGTGTTAATCCCTAATTTTTCTGAAAATTTCAGCTCAAACGAATTAAAAAAACAAAATTTCAAATTTAATATGGTCCTTAATTTACAATAAAAATTAAGAGGGTCCTCCTGGGTTAGTAAAAATCTCTACCTTATGAGTTTAAAAGTAGAGATTTGATTCCCAATTATAAATACAGTCCTAATATGTAACTTCTTTAAATACCCTCCAATCAATCATCCACAGCCAGACCGCTATTTTGATGGTGGTTATAATAGATTGTATTTGATTTGCATTTCCGTCACACCAAATCACCCCAAGAGTTGCTGAAAACAGGTGATCCCATATCCGATACCCTGTGGCATTGTCGTTTTTGCTATCCATTGTCCCAACCATTGTTGAATTTTAAATCCCCACTAGCACCGCTCCTCTACTTTGGCTGGTCATGCTTCTCCACGCCACTTTTGTGAGTGTGCAATCAATGAAGAGGTGGATATGGATTCTTCTTGGTTGCCAGAGACACCACAACAATTTTCAATGGTCATCCCCTTTTAATCAGATTGTCTGAGTTAATGCTAGCCCATGAATGATCAACCAAACCAGAAAGCCTGACTTTGGAGTTGGCATAAGAGAGTATTGAAAAAAAGCTGCCTGTTAATATTGTTTGCTGGCCTGTTGCCATCTTGACCTGTACTGAACTTGTAAGCAGCTTTTACTGTGAAAACATTAGTTTTATCCACCCAAGACAGTCATCCTTTTTGTTGTCCCTGATTATCAGATTCAGCAATTACAGCAAGTTTGCCACCATCTCAATATCCCAATCCCTGAAATGTCTTTGAAACTGAAAATACCAAGTGTCTCCTTGGATGAAGAAATTTGCCATTATCCCAGTTTCCCCCTTGGTGGAAGAATTGTGTAATATCTTATTGGTATTACTAGTCAAGTTTATCTTTCATTATGTTTATCAACTAGCCTTAAAGCCTGTGCTAAACACGGGCAATCCTTAACAAATGTGAAAAGAAGACAAGGGACACACAATGGTTGAGTTGTCTCCTTTAAGCAAATGTGTTTTTTTTTTTTTTAAATTATTAAACTTCATGAACAACTTAAAATAGAACATAAGTCAAGCAAATTTGGGAAACACAAAGCTCTTCAACGTGTGTTTGTAGATCCTAATCTCTTCAAATATTTTTTATTTCTTTTTTAGAAAAAAATCTTTAATACGTGAAAAAAAAATAACCATATAATTCTACATCCATGTGGCAACTTGAGTTAAAGATCAAAGCTTTGGAGAAGATGCCACATGTTATTTGGCAACAAATTTTCTCTCCTTGAGCTTTAATAGATGTCATTATTTTACTCTCACGTATTTTGATATTATACTATTATAGCATTTCATATAAACCAATTTCAGTCCCATGGTCTATGGGGTTAAAGAAAATTTTTAATATTTTCTTGGCCTCAAACCCACTCTAATGTTATAGCACCAACTATAAGCAATTATAGAAAATGGGCTTAATAAAAAAAAAAAAAATGTAGGGCATGAGAATTAATTCGGGTTCCTGGGTTTCATGGCAAGCAAATTTGGGCGTTTTTCAACATAGCACCCAAAGCTTGTGTTATTTCAAACAATGCCTAGATCTAGCCCTAGTAGTGGTGAAGTGGTATATACCACTTCTGACTCCATGGGATCTCAATACTCACTTTTTCACCCACTATAATCCAAACAGGGTTTGGAGACCTTGGGGGGTCTGGGTTTGGAGGAGGGCATTGTTTCAATGACCAGCTTCATTGCCTTTTCGTTGACGTGTTGGGATCTGCTTACTCATGAAAAGGTTACTCATACTTTTACATTAGATCTGGCTCTTTATTTTGATCCAATAGTACATAAGGACTAGAATTGTTGATTTGTTTATTAAGCAAAACTGTTCGTTTTCTTTGTTTTCCTAATGTTACTTTTAGACAGTCTTTGAAAAAACACTAGGCGGTGGGTGAGCGGCGAGCAGAGAACTAGCGCCCAGAGGACTAGGCGGAGCCTAGGCGGCTATTTATTTATTTATTTATTATAATTTATAAAAGTTAAGTAGAATAGCATATAAATTACTTCTAATTCAATGCTAAGATACATACGCAAAATGCATAAGAAAAACAAAGTCTTAATTTTTTTTCGAACTAGAAATATAAAAAATAAAAAACCCGCCTAGGAGGCCGCTTAGCGCCTAGACCAATTTTTAGAACACTGCTTTAGGAAAAGAAGGAAGAGTTGACACGTGTCAACCAATTTAATGCATTGATACCTAAAGATTTTTTGCCCTCATTTGAGTTAAAATTGATAGGTGCAACAAACCATTGCGAAAAAGAAAAGATGCTTTAAGGCGTGGCAAAAAGATAGGTGCCTAGAGTCTTATGAGCTTTATAAGCTGGCTAAGAAGTTGAGTAGTAGAGCAGTAGGGGAAGCTAAGAAGAGAGCGTATGATGCTCTTTATAATAGGCTAGGTACGAAGGAATGGGATAAGGATATTTTCAAGATAGCGAAGGCTAGATAACGAAAAACTAGGGACTTGAGTCATGTTAAGTGTGTTAAGTATGATGATGGAAGAGTCTTAATGCAGGATAAAGCTATTTTAGATAGATGGAAGGATTATTTTGGAACCTACTCAATGGAACACATGTAGGGGAGTTAAACTTGGAGGGGTATGCTTCACAAGAAGGGAGAGATCGCGTGTTCCATCGCAGAGTTAGTGCCACAGAAGTGAGAGAAGCTTTAAAAAGAATGAAGACAGGGAAGGCCGTTGGACCGGATGATATACCAATTGAAGCATGGAAATGTCTGGGAGAAGTTGAGATTCAATGGCTAACTAAGCTCTTTAATAGGATTCTGGAAACTAGAAAAATGCCAGATTCATGGAGGCATAGCATTGTGGTACCAATTTATAAGAACAAAGGGGATATCTAGAATTGCTCGAACTATAGAGGGATAAAGCTTATGAGTCATACGACGAAACTTTGGAAGAGGGTTATAGAACAAAGACTTAGGAGTTTAACCACAATTTCGGAGAATCAATTTGGATTTATGCCAGGTAGGTCTACTATAGAGGCCATCTTCCTGCTTAGGCAAACTGTAGAAAAATATCGAGAGGCACGTAAGAGTTTGCATATGGTTTTTATTGATCTGGAAAAAGCATATGATAGGGTCCCCAGGGAGTTAATTTGGTGGGTGCTTGAAAGGAAGAAAGTGTCTCAATGTTATGTCGATATCATTAAGGATATGTATGAAGGGGTTGTAACAAGTGTTCCCTCAGTAGGTGAGATGTCTAGTGAATTTCCAGTGACAGTAGGACTACATCAAGGGTCGGCGTTAAGTCCATATCTCTTTGCTTTGGTCATGGATGAGTTGACGAGACATCTGCAAGAAGATGTACCTTGGTGCATGTTATTTGCAGATGATATTGTCTTGATGGATGAGACTAGTGCAGGTTTAGGTCAGAAATTAGTTAAGTGGCAGGAGGCTTTAGAGAGTAAAGGTTTTAGAATTAGCCGTTCGAAGACGGAGTATCTAGTGTGCAACTTTGGGTGTGAACCAAGAGGGAGAAGTAATGCAATTGAGATCGAAGGTGTCGAGGTCCCGGAGTGTGAGGCTTTTCGATACCTAGGGTCTATAATTCAAATGAATGAGGCTATTGGAGCAGATGTAGACCACATGATTAAAGCTGGTTGGTTGAAATGGCGAATGGCGTCAGGAGTATTGTGCGATAGAAGGATGCCTGCAAGGCTAAAAGGGAAATGCTATAAGACCATTGTTCGACCAGCCATGCTATATGGTTCAGAATGTTGGGCTACTATGGGACAACATACGCATAGGATGACAGTAGCAGAAATGCGTATGTTAAGGTGGATGTGTGGTAAAACTTGTAAGGATAAAATTAGAAATGAAAGAATTAGGAGATACTTAGGTGTAACGTCCATAGAGGAAAAAATTAGAGAAAGACGTTTAACTTGGTTTGGTCATGTGCGGAGGAGACCAATCACGGGGCCAATTAGAAAATGTTTAGATTGGCAAGTTAATGGAGGGTGTAGACGGAGGGGACGACCGTTGAAAACTTGGATGAAGACGGTGAATGACGATATCATTGAGTTTGGATTAGGTGAGGAAATGTGGGAAGATCGCATTGTTTGGAGAACCAAAATTCATGTAGCCGACTCCGAAAATCTCGGGAATGGGCTTTGATGATGATGATGATGATTTGAGTTAAAATTGATCTTTCATCTTCTAAGAGAAGTTTTGTTCACTTCTTTGTCATGGCTCTCAAGAGTTAGACCTTTGTAGCTCATGTCTAATCTCTTATTAATCTTTTCTTTTTTTCCCCTCAGAGATCTAATCTCTCATCCATTTGATGGGTGGATTCGTTCAATGGTATTGACGAGGAAGAGAGAGATTCATTTGCGTAAGTGGGTATCAAGAATGTTATGAATTTCGAAGTTAAGGCAACTACTTACGGAAAATTCTTCACACCATTATGCAGCAGGTCTTGTATCACTCCCATCAAAACTCCACGCCACCACCCGTAACCACGCAAGCACGCGGACCATTGTTAAGTAACCCACCAAGACTACTTTCGTTTTCCATCTCATAAACATTAACAATGAAAAGTAATTTACCAAACTGCTTGAGGGTTATCATTTTGATATCCCAATAAGCATCCAATGGGTGTTATTCAAAACCCCAAAGTATGATCTCATCTTCATCTTCTCAAATCCTTCTTCTACTTCCTTCAAGAATGATATTCATGAACCGGGGTACATCAAATCATTCTCTATAGGGTACATCGAATCTCCCCTGCATCAACGATAGCAATTATCCCTCTAAGAAAATTTCGTTATTGCAAATGTTGGGGTGGATTGTCGAAGCACCGTAGGATCTTGATCTATTGAAGTTGGTTTGGGTGAGAGAGATATATGTTGGCTGGGAGAGGGATTTGCAAGGAGCGAGTGGAGAAGCCATAATTGTGGCTTGCAAAGATATGTTAGCTGAGAGTTTCTTGGGGGTGGGGGTTGGCAAAGTCAGTGAGTGAGAAATGAGAGTTAGTTTTTTTTTTGGTTAAATGAGATGAGTTGCGGGGCAAAAAGTCTTTAGGTATCAATGTGCTAAATTGGTAACCTTTCTAACTGTGGAGGAAACCAGCGAGGGAGAGGGTGTCACCATTCATCTCCCTCGAGATTCGCGCTGCTGCACATCTCGAGGGTGCAGGCGCACATCTCGAGGGGGATGAGCGGTCACACCCTCCCCCTCGCTGGTTTCCTCGCCCCTTTCCTTGCCATTTAGAATTTCTGGTTAATTTGTTGACATGTGTCAACTCTTCATTCTTTTCCTAAAAGTAACATTGGGAGAACAAAGAGGTCAACATTTTTTGCTTAATAAACAAATCAACAATTCTAGTTTTTATGTACCATTGGATCAAAATAAAGAGAGGACCCAGATCTTATGCAAAAGTATGCGTAACTTTTCTCGAGGGGGAGGGTGTCACCATACTTATAGGAGATGCTCCTTGTTGAAATGAAATCGATATGCACTATACTTAAATTCACAATCAAGGTTGAGATTCAAATATGGAAATGTTTTAAACCCACTAGGACTAATGTAAACTGCAGCTGCATACAAATTTTGGTAAATGGACTCAGAGTTGAAAGAAAGTGTCTGCTATGCATGTTGAATCTGGAGATGGTTTTTCGTTGAGATTGGGCTTGATCTTTCTTTTTTGCCTAAAGTATCTTGCGTGCTTATGCTTATTGCTTGCCACTCCTCCCTGAAGCAAAACAAGGCAAATGTGACCAACCAAGCATTTGTAAGGTTCATATAGTGCTTTGTGTTGAGTGATAAGCGTGCACAACTGTTGCAGGTACCAAATAAAAAATGAGTCTGCTACATGTTAGCTTAGTTCCATCTTTAGTCACCGGCATACTCTCCTTGCAACATTAATTTATCTTCATATCTATGTTTTACCTAAAATATTGTTTTGATGAAAAGTTTAATATGATGGGTGTGTGTCTTTGTTGGGTTTTCACTGAAATTTCTCTTTTTCATCATTTGCAGTGGTGAAAGATCTCAAATACGCTAATTCTCATGAGTGGGTTAAAATTGATGGTGGTTCTGCTACCATAGGAATAACGGACCATGCACAGGACCATTTAGGTGATGTAGTGTACGTTGAACTGCCAGAAGTGGGAACTGCCTTGACACAAGGAGGCAGTTTTGGTGCAGTCGAGAGTGTGAAGGCAACTAGTGATGTTTATTCTCCTGTTTCTGGAAAAGTAGTTGAAGTAAATGAAGAGCTCACCAACTCTCCTGGTTTGGTGAGTCATCTAATACCAGATTGTTTCATGTTGATGCCTTAATCAAATGTTGGAATATTCTATATATAAGTTATTCCTTTAGCATTCAAGTTTGAAACTTAATCTAGCCCACCCAACTCTGAACCCATTTTCAGCTAGTTAGTCAGTATATTGAAGAACATAAAACCTTAGAACTGTTTTTGCATCTTTGAAATGGTTCAGGTCAATGCTAGCCCGTATGAAAAGGGGTGGATCATAAAGGTGGAGATGAGTGATGTAAATGAAGCTAACATCTTGATGGACTCTGAGAAGTACGCAAAGTTCTGTGACGAAGAGGATTCAAAGCACTGAGTTGATCCGGTTGAGTATCTTTGGGTGGTTTGCGCCACTTAGAAAGGTTGGGCTGCACTGTTTCTTTATAGAGACGCAGCATGCAGGTGTGGAGTCGAACCATAGTCTTGAGGTGAATTATGTATCTAGCATGAACATCTTCGTCCTTTTCCAGTAGTTGAGTTGTTATGTTTTGTTCTAGCAAATTCCGAGCTGAGTTGTATACATTTATTCTAAAGAAGCTGCAGAAATGCATCCGATGACTGCTGTCTTTGTGTTGCATGATCTGCATCATTGCAAAAAGGCTGATCAAAGTCAAAGTTTGTGTATGTCACACAGCATAAACCATGGGAGTAAGTTGTTTTTTCTTTAACCAACTCGTCTCTGCCTTACAGTCTTTTTCACTGTTGATATTACTTTCGTTCTTTTTTTTTTTTTTGGAATTGCATCGTGTAAAAATTCATTTTCCTAGTGGGTTTTTCATGGCATACACCAAATGCGCAGTAAAATGGAAATAAAAGCAAAATATAGGCTGTACAGCAAATTTCGGTGCCTACTGTCACTGTCTTAAGATCATGATCATGTTCTCGATCTACCACACTTGATTGTCATAAGATTGTGATGAGTTAGCAAGTAACGATGCAATCTTTAATTTGCAAGTATGGAGATGCGAATGCAGATAGCATAAAACCGGACTTCACACTCTCAATGAAAAAGGGCAGACATAGTACCTTACTTGGTCTGGAGACCAGAATATATTCCTTTAGGTATTAACTTCATTGTTCTAAGTTTCTTTTCATTGTCAATCTCCACTTGTGCAGGTCTTGTAGTTCATGTATTGCATGGTAATTGCCAAAAGCCTTACTCCATGATGACAATGACAACCAAGGTTTTTTTAGTGACTATCATACATCTTCATCATCCACAGGCAGTGGTAAGTGACATCTCCCATAAAATAGGCAATCTATAGGCCAACCATAGAAGGGATGAATCGAGCACTTAAAGAACATATGTTTAGCACACATTTCCCAAATTGTTTAGGAGCCCTGGCTCCAAAATAATCCTTTGGAAATGTATTGCAATCTCGTGTATTGTATAGTTTAGCAAATGTGAGTGTATTTGAGGTTGTCTAACATTTTATCCTAATTCTTTTGAAAAGATTATTGTTTTTTTGTATACAGTTTTGGATGTTTAGTATATTTATATTTGCTCAGCGCATTCTAAGTGACATAAAATTAACGAACTTATCATTAGTTTATAGTGTACTTTCTGTATAAAGTTTTGGATGTTTAATATATTTATATTTGTTAATGAGAGATTGGAGTGAACAAAAAACCATTGCGCAAGACAATAATGGCTTGTGTAGCTATAGCAATGAAAATAATCGCAAAATACTCATTTGTGCATATATTCCAGCTAAAGAATGCGTGTCATGGATGCTGAAAGATAAAAATAAAGAAACATTGTGCATAAATGAGTTATCAATGATCCATATGAAAATGAGCCGAAATTCTAGCTGGCCTGGGTCAACCAGCGAGGTTGTTGCCTGGGTGGGGCAAAAAGACAGTTTTGCCCCCACTTTTTAACTACTTTTTTTAGAGAAAGTGTTTAAAGAAGGGGGGGCAAAAATGTCTTTTTACCCCACCCAGGCAACAACCTCGCTGGTTGACCCAGGCCAGCTAGAATTACTCGAAAATGAGATATGAGAGATTTTTTGGACTACTTGTGTACTGTAAACTGTATTGATATATCTATCTTATTAAGAACAAACATTCATTAATTGTATGATTAAATAAAAACATGAAACCCAATAATGATAAGAAAATTCAATACTCACTAATTACTTGTGTAAAACAACAATTAGGACTGGATAATGACAGTAAGACCTGGAAGTAAACAACCAAACTCAACAATTGTCAACCTCTAATAAATAATCACTTCCATAGTAACAGCCTGCAGAGAATAATAGTCTAACCCCCCCACATATCATTGTATCATAATATATGATGCTTTCAACATGGGCAAGAGTTGAAGGGAGTTGTGGGATGTTTTATACTGATGGTGCAGGTTATGTTGTTCACCTAAATGAATGGTAGTACAGGTCTTTTGTAAGATCCAACAGCGTTAAAAGTTGCATCAGAAGAATTTGAGGCCGTGGTTCATTTCCTAGACGGTGTTGACTATTTCTACAACGATCAATGGGCTCAACACTCATGCTTTCTCTAAAGCAAATCTACATAACCTAAAGCATCGTTGAGTGGACAAAGTTAATTAAAGTTTGATTTTGCAAATCTACTACAAAGGGTAAACTTGGAGATGTGAATGCTTTTACATTTTAGCATGCATTTTTTAAGGGATTAAAGAAGTCTTGCAAAAAGCAGTCTGGTCTAGATTCTACATAATAATGTGGCGCTGAGGAGGCCACAACGATGTTTCACTTTTTAAATACTTGGAAAGCCTGGTTCAACAAGGCATGATTGGAGAAGGATGACGAAATCCTTGCAATAGGTGTAAACCTTCTCATATCATACCACATCGCCCTAAGCGAGCAAACTGTAGAGATTATGCTCTCAGTTTCATACACTTTATTATATTCTCATCTTAATTGGAGGAATTTGATAAATGTCCAGTATACTTTTATTTGGCAAAAAGAAGGGTTTTTTTTAGTGAAACCGATGTTGGAATGAACTTTCACGAATCTAGTACTTTTATGAAAGCACGACTGTTCTCGAAATCACATTACAATATTGAATCGAATCAGGTAAACTGTAGGGTTTGAAAACTGAGGGCCAGTTGTGTGGGATATGGTAATCTCCCAGGACAATCAGTTCCCACTAACAACTATCATGCACCGATGATGGTACTTGTCAGGACCGAGTCCCAGGCTTCCGTTTGTTTTACAAGCAGAATAAGGAATGGTAGCTCATCCTGAATGATTGGAAGATGAGGAAGAGTCTCCCTCCCACCTAAGCACTTAACATGAACATCAAATGAACAGATCTTACTCATTAAAGAACATATACAAATGTCTTAAATTTGAATCTCAAAAATACTACAACTACAGTTGCTTCCATGCACATCTCATGCGAGTTTCCAGTTGTGGGCAGTCCGAGGTCCAGCTGCAATGCCTTCATAATATCGATGATCTTCGAGCTTTCCTGATGAAGCCAGAAACAGGTTGCGTGCATCCTCTATTAAGATGTAGTGGGTAGTTATTAGTGTATTCAGTTTTAGTATATGTAGCTGGTTATGGTAGTTTCTATCGGTTCTTGTATTTGTACATAAAACCATATTGCAATGTAAAGAACACTGGGGAAAAATAAAACAGAACATGTTAGTTTTTCTGTCTTTGAATTTACATGGTATCAGAGCCATGAATGGCTGGATGATCAGGCTTGTTTGAGCATATACAGAACATTCTGAGAGTGGTGGATGATCAGGCTTGTTTGAGCATATACAGAACATTATGAGAGTGTAGTTATTAGTTGTTTTGACATGGCTGGAGGATCAGGCAGTAACAAGAACAAAAACTCTTTTTCTCCATACACACTGACCTCGGCGGACCATCCAAGGAGCCTCGTGACGCATATTCAATTAAAGGGAACAAACTTTGAAGAATAGGCAAAAGCCATGAGAGTCGCGTTGCGGGCTAAGAAGAAATTGGGTTTTGTTGATGGAACTATAACAAAACCTTCCGAAAATAATTCGGAACTCGAAGATTGGTGGATGATTAATTCCATGCTTGTCGCGTGGACGTTCAATACCATTAAACCAACCCTGCGTTCAACCATAACGTATCGGGAAATGGCAAAGGAACTTTGGGCTGATCTTCAACTGCGATTTGCTGTTGGTTGCCAATGGACCGAGGTTGCAGCAAATGAAGGCTGAATTAGCTGACTATAAACAAAAAGGCCAGGCTAATGCAGCCTTCTTCGGGAGAATGAAGATGTTGTGGGACGAGATTAACAACTACGAACCCATTCTCACGTGTGACTGCAATGGGTGTCAATGCAAGATCACTGAGAATTTGATCAGGAGACGAGAGGAGGAGCAGGTTCATCAGTTTTTAATGGGTCTAGAAGACTCAGTTTTTGGCACAGTCCGCTCTACCATTCTAAATTTGGATCCCTTACCCAACCTGAATTGGGTTTATGCAATGATCATAACCGAAGAGAGACATCGTGATGTGGCACGAAACAGAGATGGCAAAAGTGATAACGCTGTGGTGTTTTTCACTCAAACAAAACCCCAAAATACGTGCAGAAATTGTGGACGTACATGACATGAGTCGACTTCCTGTTTCCAATTAATTGGGTATCCTGAATGGTGGGGTGACAGACCGAAAGGAGGACGCAGCACTGCTGGCAGAGGTGCGTTCAGAGGGACAGGTCGCGGTGCTCCACGGGCCAACGCAGCACACACATTGTCTGCAAACTCCACATCTGTTGGATTGTCTGGCGGACTGAATGGCGCACTGTCTGGCGGACTGAATGGTGGCATGTCTGGCGGACTAAATGTTGGACTGACTGCCGCAGATAAATGAGGATTAAGTACTCTGACCGAGGAACAGTGGGAGGCGCTGCAGGGATTGCTAAACGACCAGAAGTCGGCAAACACTGAAAAACTGTCTGGTAAGAAATGGACAGACTGAATTATTGATTCAGGGGCCTCACATCACATGACAGGAAGCTTTGAATTGCTATATGACATAGAAGATGTAGCACAACCTTGTCCTGTGGGGTTGCCAAACGGTTCACATGTAGCCGCAACTAAACAGGGGACAGTGATCCTAGGGAACAATATTGAATTACGACATGTTTTATTTATTCCACAATTGACCTGTAACTTATTATCTGTTGGAAAATTACTTGATGACACGAGATATATTGTGACACTTACTAATAAGTTATGTGTGATACAGGACTGCACTTCGAGGATCCTGATTGGTGCGGGTGAGTATTGCGACGAGATCTACATAATACGTGGGGTGACAAAGGTCCGAGCCTGCAAGGTTGACGTCAACAACAAATCTGAATTGTGGCATCGACGACTTGGCCATCCCTCGTATCACGTTGTGGGATCTGTTCCAAATTTTTAGTTTATTGTTAGTGGAACTTCTGTTTTACCTTGTGACATTTGTCTTAGAGCTAAACAAACAAGAGATGTTTTTCCTATTAGTGATAAGAAAGCAACTGCGCCATTTTCTTTGATTCATTGTGATGTATGGGGTTCATATCGCACTCCCTCCTCTTGCGGAGCTGTTTACTTCTTGACAATTGTGGATGACTATTCTCGGGCGGTTAGGGTTTATTTGTTACTTGAGAAAACTGAAGTGAGTAGTGTGTTGAAATTTTTTTGTGTTATGGTGTGTCGACAATTTGGGACTAATGTTCAAACTGTGCGGAGTGACAATGGAACTGAGTTTACATGTTTAAAATCCTACTTTAAGAGTTGTGGTATTATTCACCAAACTTCATGTGTAGGCACGCCACAACAAAATGGTCGGGTGGAGAGAAAGCATCGACATATCCTTAATGTTGCTCGAGCCTTAAGATTTCAAGCTAATCTACCTATTCAGTTTTGGGGAGAATGCATTTTGACGGCTGGTTATTTGATTAATCGTACTCCATCATCGGTCTTGAAGGGCAAGACTCCTTATGAGCTCCTATTTGGTCGTATCCCGTCCTAAGACATCTTTCGGGTTTTTGGCTGTTTGTGTTATGCTCGAGTTGGAAATTCAGATAAATTTGCACTCGGAGTCGACGGTGTATCTTTATGGGTTATCCCTTTGGAAAGAAGGGTTGGCGGTTGTATGACTTAGAAACCGAGGAATTTTTTTGTCTCGCGGGATGTGGTTTTTAGTGAGAATACCTTTCCATTTGCTGATTCATTTGCTATGAGAGATGATCACTTGTTAGAGTCAGGTCCCGTCATGGTGGATGACGGAATACCATTAGTTACAGATGCCTTGTCTGAGTTGGGAACCATGGATTTAGATGCCAGGAGGAGCCTCAATGTTGATACACCGATTGTAGAGCGCGACCCATTACCGACAACTTCTACTTCCAGTTTTGATCAATGTCCTTCAAGGGATCGACGAGCTCCAAGACATTTGCAGGATTATATTTGTCACACCACTCGCCTCCTTGGCGCAGTCCCGTCGCCATCGCCCTCCTCAGAATCCTCAGGTACTCCATATCCTATAACTAATTATGTACATTGTGACAATTTTACTGTGAAACACAGACGTTTTTTCGCAGCTATGACTGCAGGTTGTGAACCTACTAGGTATTCTGAAGCGGTAAAAGATGTCCACTGGCGTAATGCCATGAAGGAGGAAATACAAGCATTGGAGGATAATGGTACATGGACTGTGGAAGATTTACCACCGGGACAAAAACCCATTGGGTGCAAATGGGTTTATAAAATCAAGTACAATTCAGATGGCAACATTGAGCGCCATAAGACACGACTGGTGGTACTTGGGGATAATCAGAAGGAAGGTGTTTACTACACATAGACTTTTGCTCCAGTTGCAAAAATGGTAACTGTCCGTGTGCTATTGACGATAGCAGCAGCTTGAGGAAGGACATTGCATCAGATGGATGTTAGGAATGCGTTCCTGCATGGAGACTTGGCTGAGAAAGTATACATGCGCCCTCCACTAGGATTTGCCGGCGATGCTCTTGGGAAAGTGTGTCACCTGCGCAAGTCTTTGTATGGTTTGCGACAGGCTCCCCGGAACTGGTTTGCCAAACTCTCCAATGCATTGAAGTCATATGGATTTATACAGTCCTATTCTGATTATTCCTTGTTTACCCTGAACCGAAATGGAAATTTCTAGCCATTCTTGTGTATGTTGACGATCTGATTATGGCAGGGGATGACCAGAATTCGGTGAGTTGTTTTAAACAGTATCTTAATAATTGTTTTCATATGAAAGATCTGGGTACGTTGAAATATTTTTTGGGGCTAGAGGTCGCTCGCGGCACCGACGGAATTTTTCTAACTCAACGAAAGTATGCACTGGACATTATCGCAGAGACAGGGCTTTTGGGCAGCAACCCACCTACGTTCCGTTAGAGCAAAATCATGGATTGTCTCTCGACGACAGTACCTTTATGGATGATCCAGAGAAGTATAGGCGGTTGATTGGTCGATTGATTTACTTGCCTATTACATGACCTGAACTATGCTATTCGGTACATACTTTGGCACAATTCATGCAGACACCACGCGTGCGCCATTGGAAAGCAGCTCTACGAATTGTTAGGTACCTAAAGGGACATCCTGGTCAAGGTATTATTTTGCGTAAAGTTACAGATTTTCAGCTAAGCATGTATTGTGATTCCGATTGGGCTAGTTGTCCTATTACACGACGTTCTGTGTCAGGGTATTTGGCATTTTTTGGAGGATCTCCGGTTTCCTGGAAGACCAAGAAACAAGATATGGCTTCACGGTCCTCGGCTGAAGCGGAAGTACCGATCAATGGCCACGGCTACGTGTGAGTTGAAATGGTTGAAGTGTCTCTTGCGTTCACTTGGTGTCTTAATTCCACGCCCTATGCGCATGTTTTGTGATAGTCAAGCAACAATGCACATTGCAGCTAACCCAGTATTTCATGAACGGACGCAACATATCGAGGTCGATTGTCATCTAGTTCGCGATGTTGTTCAGGATGGTCTTATTAGCACACATTATGTTCGAAGTGGTGAACAATTGGCATGCATTTTTACTAAAGCCGTTGGCAGGCGTCAGTTTGAAGATTTTCCTCACAAATTGGGCATTCGAGATCTTCATGCTCCAACTTGAGGGGGAGTATTAAGATGTAGTGGGTAGTTATTAGTGTATTCAGTTTCAGTATATGTAGGTGGTTATTCAGCACAATGTGGGTGATTTTGGTAGTTTCTATCGGTTCTTGTATTTGTACATAAAACCATATTGCAATGTAGAGAACACTGGGGAAAAATAAAACAGAACATGTTAGTTTTTCTGTCTTTGAATTTACATCCTCAGATGAAAGGTCAGAGAAAAAATATTCTCTTTTCTTCTTTCAACCAGGTTGCAAACTCATTATTTTTGCTGAAGTAGTCATCATCGGACAACTCTTGGCTTGCCTATTACGAAGAGAAAATCAAGCATCAATTGTGTGGTTTATTTTAACATTGCCTTCATGACCTACAATTTTATAGGATATCCAACTAACACAAACAGAGAAAAACCACTTCAGTACTTAACAGTCATAACATTTTATGCAATCTTAAAACAGCCAATCAAATATTAATTTGGATTGTCCATACAAGATCAGGGCCATGTCTACAATAAAAACTGCCACAGTTCAATAATGTAATGGCCTTTTACTGAATTTCCATAAACCAACAGCATGGTGGACTATCTAAAGTTTCAAATAAAATAGAACACAGAACAAAGTTTAGGACTTGTAATCTAAAATGAATGACCACAAAGCTTGCATTTCTAAACAAAATTATTTCAACTGCAGATAAAACTGAGGCTAACTATCCCCCTCCCTCCCTATCTCTCTCCCTCCTCCTCTCTCAAAACACAACAAAATAAAATACACACAGCCCCCACAAATCCATTTCATTGATGTCCATGTATGCAACGTAGGACCTACCAAAAGAAGAGTTGGAACAGAGTTTTCTTTGTTATTTCTATACACACCCCAAAAAAAGATTCTTCATACCCAAAATTCGATTTTTTTTTCACCCAACAGAGACATGCTCGGAAAAATAAGCTGGATAATCCCTTGTGTTCATTTTTTTTTTTGAAAGCACTAACTCTAAAAATATACACAGGCTCACATGCAATCAGCAACCAATAAATGCACAAGAAACATGTCTCCCTAAGCAATCAACGTTTTTGAGATCAATTATCTTTTTATCTTTGGGGGACAATTATTTCTTATGTAATCTTTATGACACATCAATGGGTGCTACAAGTTGATCCTAAGAGTGTACACTTTACACCGCAAAATTCAAAATCAGTAGGCTAGAGTTTTGTTTCAAAGAAACCGGATTATCGCACAAGAGAAGGAGGTCACAATGGTCCAATTAAGTACTTCCTTGTGCTACCGCTCTGTAAGCCAATAGATGAGAGAATGATGTGGTGTTAAATGCACACTTGAGGCTTGTGTTCCTAACCCAAAACTATTAGTTACACCAATCCTTCTTGTGGATCGTAGCTTACTTATGACTCGGCGTACCGGGTAAATTACCCTTGTGGCAGTGGCCTCTCGGAGTTCATTGAATGATTAAACCCATCGTCACTTTTAGCTTTGGTCAACACAAAAATTATTGGATTCACCTTGGTCTTGGTTGTCCTATGAACACCGTACCTAAAAGATGTTCTATCTAACTTGCTAATTGATTTTAATTATGTTAGGATATTGGTTGCACACAGCAGGAGTGATGAGGTGGGGATACTAAGTCCCACCAGTTTCTATTTATAAGCTGGGTCTGCTTATTATGAATTACTAAAGTTTAGCATCCACAATTACAGAAATTTAACAACCAATCACACAATTTCAAAACAATTACGCCAAGCACCCTGGTCGCTAATACGTTGCGTGTGATAGAAATACTTACAGTGTGCGTATTCCAATCTGCACAAAAAGTTAGCACAATTCAAAAAAAATATCCGACTTCTTTTTATCCGTTTCATTCAATACACAAACACATGCAAGTAAATTTACTGGTCTTGGTCTTAGAAGTCGGATTTCTAAATCACAAGAAATTATTGGGTAACAATTAAAATTGTTTCCCTATATTTTCTTTTGACTTAGAAAATTTAGGTTTTTTTTTTTTTTTTTTTTTAGTGATGAAACAAAATGAAAAAATAGTAAAGTTCTCAAAAATTATTACACCACACACTCGTAAAACGAGGTGAAAATAAAATTAAAACTCTCCTCACAAAATAAAAAAAATAAATAAATAAATAAAAATTTTGCTTGATGTTTTGCAGGATCGTCCAATTTTCTCGAGAAGCGTGTAATCTGCAAAATCAGAGTAAAAAGAAAAAAATAAAATAAAATTTTATTTATTTTTTTTGAATTTTTAATTTTTAACTTTTAAAAGTTTTTTTTTGAATTTTTCTGATTTTTTTTTATAATTAGTGAAAATAAATTTTAAATTCAATTACATCGCAACCTTCCCCGGCAACGGCGCCAAAAACTTGATGCGGATTTAACTAACCTAAATTAATAGGTTAATTTAACCCACTTGTAATAACCGCAAGTGCACGGTGCCTAACTGGTAGACAACGGCAAGTACGGGTCGATCCCACGAGGAAAGCGGATGCAATTAAAATTTATAATTTTATTTAAACCAATTTAAATGGAAAATGGGGTTACAACATTTTAAAACTAAACTAAAAATAAATTTAAAAATAAGAAAAATAAAAAGATGGGCTTTGTGGGCCCACTCACAAGTGAGTTAGCAAAATTATTTAATCTAAATTACTGAATTTAAAAACGAGAAGCTTTAGGGATGAGAATTCCTTGCTTACACCGAATATGTGATCGTTAAAATCCAATTAAATTATATAGTGTTTCTATTAAACATTAACAAATTATTTCAAGCAAAAGCAATTTATCAAAAACTTTCAGAAATAAATTGTAATTAGTAATTGAGCACACAATTCAGTAAAATCAATCACAATAACTTATACAACCCATTTAGTTTGTCGCAAACTCGATGTGGTGGTACTGAGCAGTTGGTGCGAACACGAATCCCGATAAAATGAAGTACACAAGCTCTGTGGCAATACAGAGAGAAACCGGGGGTGCAAATAAAAAAAATTAAAATTCTGTTATTTCCCGCCGAGATACAGTGCTGCTACAGTAGCACCACAGTGTTCTCGTCTTCTCCAGCGCGACAGCGGCTCTCGCGGTGATTTTCTTCGCTCCTCGCGGCCTTCCTCGTCCTCAAATCGTCTCCAGAACCTGCAAAAGAGATAGAGAGGGTGAGGAAACAGTTATAAAACTGTAAAAACAAGAAGGAGGGCGAGGAACAAGGCTCCCTGCTTCTGGGTTGCGAACGCTGTCTCGCGAGGAGGTGGCGGTGATGCTTGGTCGGGTCGTGACGGTGGTCGTGAGAGAGGGAGTCAAGAAGAAGCTCGAGACGAAGAGAGGCCGAGAGAGGAGGAGGAACAGTGGCGGCGGCGGGGCGGGGCTCTGACGCGAAACAGGGTGTCACTCCCCTGTTTTGTGATTCTAGCGGTGATGGTGGATCGCGAGGTGCTGTCTGAAGTGATGGTGGTGATCGGGGGATGGTGTGTGATGGATGATGGTGGTGGATGGATGATGGACAGGGAGAGGAGCAGGGAGATGCTCGGGTGATGTTTTTAACGTGAAACAGGGTTGTCACGCCCCTGTTTCACGGTGATTAGTGACGGTGGCGGTCTCGGTGGTGGCGAGGTGGAGCTTGGTGGTGTGGCTGATGATAGATGGGGAGGGTGATGAGAATCACTTGATTGAAGGACAGAGGATTTGATATTCAATGATATTTTTCTTCAATTCTCTTCCTTCTCCCCTTTTGTGAAGGAAGAGGATTTGATGTTCTATTGTTTTTCTTCCCTTCTCTTCCCCTTCCTTTCTCATCCATTGAATTTTTGTATTTAAAGGGAATTAGGAGAAAATGAATGTAGACAGGTTCAAGAGAGTGTTCAATGAGTGATTTAAGGAAAAAAAATAAATCAGAATCTTTGGTGATTGAGGGAATGTGTCTAGGGTTTGAGTGGCTTAGCATTGGATTTGGATTTAAGTTATGGGCTTAGGTTTTGGGTTTAGGTTATGGGCTTAGGTTTTGGGTTTAGATGTGTGACTGCTTTATACCACCGTTGGAATCGACTAATTGTCGTTCCTTAACTTGTCGCTTTAATATGATTTCATCGTTTACGCTCAAATTTCTACAAAGACATGAAAATGAAATAATTACTATACAATATAATAATTGAAACACTAACATGTATAAATTAAGGGATATATTATGTAATAATTATGTGAATATCAATGGTTCGGCGGGGACTTGGCAAGTGGTGCAAGGCAGCACATTGTTCTCGGAATCAGGCGCGAGGTAGCGAGCCAGGTGATGCGCTATTTTAGTAGCACACAACTTAATACCCTGCTTTGTGATTTGTAGTATAGAATAAGTAGGGATCGTTCTAGACCGGGGATTAGAGGGCTTGTTAATTACACTAATAATAATTAAAAAACAACTAACAACCTAATTAATTAAATAAAAGGGGATTGAATTTTCTAAATTAAACTATGAAAATAACTACGAAAATTAATGTAAAGATAATAAACTAAAGAGATGGCAAAAATGAGAAATTAGCTAAGGGTTTTATCTCCACACACCAAACATATGCTTATAAATTAATCTTCAATAATCACTTGCTAACTCGTGAGAGACAATGCTCAAACTAACCGTGACCGCACTGCATTAATCTTATTATTTTCCCAAGTTCGTTGAATTAAACTAAGCGTCGCTTTCAAACTATTCTTATCATGCTATCTAAATAGGAATCGCAAGTTAAATAGGCAATCTAAGATCATTAAGTTTTGTGGAAAATATGAACACTGACTAGGCAATTACAAGTATGATCAGCATCTTGTTCTTGCCTAGGTTTTAACTTAACCTTACCAACGTTCCTTGGTATTTACTACTTGTGAGTACAGAATCATAACAATTAGGTGAAACTCTCCTATACTCTAGCCCCAATTCCTAGCATGCTTACTAAGTTGGCCACCTTAACAAACATAAAAGGAAAAGTTCTCTATAAAGCAATTAAGCAAAACACAATCACTAATAGCAAGGAAGATTAAATTCAATTAATTTATAAAGCACATGTTCGGGGCTTCGAATCCACCCCTAACTAAGAGGAGTTTAGCTAGACATATTAATTATGTTTAAACAATAATCCATAATCAATAATCAAACTAAAATAAGATAAAGAGATGCTTAGAGATGAAAACAAAACACTGATCCGTGGTGGTACTGAGTAGAACTGGGGTGCGTATAGTGCGAAATCCACCTCCAACACCTTCCTCACGCAAACTGCTCCTTCGCTTTCCTCTCGCGAATTTCCTCCTTCTCTGCTTCTTCAGTTTCTCTGCTTCAGTGAGAAAAGGATGTGAGGGGGATGGAGATGAGGGAGTCAGGCGAGAGAGGGATGAGGCGACTGTGGGTGTAAGGAAGACGACGAAGGTTGTCGAGAGGAGAAGGGGTCTACGATAATGAAGGACAGAGAGAGAGGATTGAGACGAGGGTTTCGGTGCGAGGAGGTTCTGATGAGGAGGTTGTAGATCGGTGGATGATGAACTGAGGACGATGGCTAAGGTGAAGGAGGACGGAGAAGATGGGTGATGATGGGTTCAGGGCGATGGACTTGCTGCGGCGGTGGGTGAGGGCGGCTAGGGTTTGTGCGGGGATGCTGTGTATGGATGGTTGGTGACGGCAGCTAGGGTTTGTGAATGTGGATGGATGATGGAAGTCGTGGATCAATGGTGTTGCTCGATGAGTGGTTTCCTCTCCAAGCCAGGTATGGCCCCTTTTTATTCTTGTTTTCTTCTTTCTGTGGTTTCCTTGTTGGTGTGGTTTCCTTGCTTGTGTGAAGTCCTTGTGCAATTAGTATTCCTGAATTGCCAATTTGCTTCTATTTTTAAGTATTGTAATTGGAAACCTACACAAACATGAAAATAGCAATTAGTACCATAATTAACAAATAATAGCTAATAATACATATAGAAATATGGTACTAAAAATAGCATAATTATGCCCCTATCACCAGGTAGAGCGTCGCATGCTTGTGGTCCGCCAGATGAATGGATCCAGATTTGGTTCCAGATCCTTGTCAAGAGAATATATCCTACAAGTCCAGACGAGGTGGAGTTAGTGCGGTGGTTGCAATTAAGGTGGAGATAAAAACCCCACACCTGTGGCCCCGATGGTAGGCCCAAGTTGCGGTGTTTAAGTTGGGACAATATCGTTACTATGTATAGTGGACCTAGGTGCGCTCACGTGCTCAGCGCCGCCAACAAATTTCTGCTGCCCTAAAAAATCTTTTGAAATACTTCTATCATCAAAAAGAATTATCCGTTTCACATAACTCTAACCATTCAAATAAAATAACATTTACAAACCATAACCACGGTAGCCCTATTCCACAAGTAGTTGGCCTCAAACACCTATAAAGAAACACTTACCATAGTCAGACTGTCAACTTGAACCAAGTTGCTCGATGCATGGTAGTGATTTAGCTGCTATGAATTCCAAGTGGAATACTTCCATTGCAACCCATCTATGAGGAGACAATCGAATATCAAATAACTCATGATCGGGTAGGGAAGAAAAAATCATTCCACTGTTCATTTGCTCGATACATTTACTCATGGATTCCTACGATAAGTTTGAACCTATTGTAGATTAAGATATCACCAAACACTGAACTATACTTTTTTTTCCTCTTGTTGTTCTTTCCCTTAAGGTATAGTGTATCTTTGGGTGACCTTTACTCGCTCAATTCCCTCCCTTCATGATCACCCTTCGAATGTCTATACACAAATAGAAACCCGTAAAAGCTCTTTCCCTTTCTCCACCATTTTCTCCATTGTGAGTACCAAAATAAATCAAGATTTTCATAACCAACACATTGCCTCTTATCTCTCTACTACGCTTAAAATCCCAGAATGGCAACAAGGTAGACAACCTTCCTTGCAACTTTATTTCTTTTTTCACCATGAAAACAAACACAAACTTCACTAAAAAGATAAAGGAGGGGTGCTTAGTAAGGCACTCCCAAAGGCCATAATGAAACACAACTACAAATGCATTAAACTATCCCAACCAACTATACACAAGCTCATTATCCACATCCGGCTCATAATCCCCAAAGTACTTTACCACAACCAAACCCATAATTTTAATTTCCATGCATATCAGGCTTGCAGCCTTGGATTTACCAAAGACCCTTTGATTGCATTCTTTCCAATTCCAAATCATAACAATAAACAAATGCTCCCAAAGGCACCTGTCTCTCGTAGAATTAAGCAAATGGAGGACATATCCCTCTAAGAAGAGCCAGTGGGATGCCAATTAAGCTTTTTAATCCTTGCTTCTAGATTCACTTACCATTTCTAAAAGGAAAACCCCCCAATTTATTCAAGTCTTCATGAACAATAAGAATTAGCAACAATCTAGATTCGGCTCCTCCTGTTAGATCCAACGAAAATTCTACGATGCCTGGTCTTGCATGCCTGGATGGTACCAGGCACGTGGCTGGCTTGAAAAAAAAACCTAGATTTGAACCTAAAAAAGGGGATATGAGGAAGAGGAACACCAGGTTCACTCAACTGAAGGAGAAGCTTAGAGAAAGGGATTGAAGAGGAAGACCAGGGTTTGCTCGAGAAAAGGGATTTGAACCTAAAAATGGGGGATTTGAGGAAGAGGAAGACCAGGGTTCGTTCGAGAATGAGAACTGGAGGAGAAGCTCGAGTACTGAAGGAGAAGATTAAGTACTGGCGGAGGACGACAACTGAAGCTCGAGAAGGGATAAGTGATGTTCATCTCCATAGTTGCTAGCTCCTTCTCCTTCTCCTTCTGCTTCTGCTTTCGTTTTCGGATTGTATGGTTGTGAACTTCATTGCTATTTTGTGCGAATTTGTGATAATTTGTGAGGCGTTCTGCAAATGTGATGTGAGAATTTGTGTTAGTAAAAATTTGGTTTTCTTCTTCTTTTTGTGATGTGAGAATTTGTGTTAGTAAGAATTTCTGCAAATGTCATGTGAAAATTTGTGTTAGTAAAATTTAGGTTTAATGAAATTCACATCCATACAATATATTTGTGAACCCATGTTTATTGAATTATATAAACCAATTCACAGACATGGCGTTGAGGATCTCCACTGACAGTCTGCATATATTTGGGAAAAAAATGGTTAAAGTTTGTGTTAGTAAAAATTAGGCGAAATCGATGGCTGTGTTAGTAAAAAAAATTTATTGTGTTATTGGCATCTTAATAACATTTTTTTTGTATGTTGAAATAAGGATCTTAACCCAACAATGGCATACAAGGCGTATGTGATATATCGCGGCCGTGTCCCTGGAATTTATGCTACATGGGAAGATTGTCCAATCCAAGTAACAGGGTATAGAGGTAGTTTGTTCAAGGGTTTTGCCTCGGTTGTCGAGGCTTATACTAGTTATGAAGTTTGGGTTCACTCAGAAGGGGTAGAAAATAACTACGAGGCAAACATCAAATGAAGAGGTGAAAAAAAGTGAACAAGAAATGTGAGCCAAACAAATCAGCTGAAGATGTGAAAATAAAGTGAGCAAGAACTAAAAGGCAAGAAATCTCTTGGAAGAGATGAAAAGTATGTATCGCATTCGTGAGGGTGAAGCTCAGGCGAACAATGATCATTGGGCATTGACAAGGGATTTGATTAATGCACTGCTAGTAGTGGTTATTATGATAATGGTAGTTATTTTGTTCAAACTTGTGGTTTATTGAATATTTTGTTAGTCGTATTTCAAACTTGTATTCAGTTATGCTATGTATATATTGTTTTTTTAATGGATGCAATGTTAAGCATTTTTTTTTTCGTGCATGATGACTTTGGTTACTGTAATGTATTTTGTTGAGAAAGGAAGTTTTCAAACAGAAGTAAAGAAAATAGCATCCAAATTCGATGAAATATTTGCTGAAGAGCAGCAGTTATTTGGTATTTGTTTGCATTATTTGCTAAAAAGTAGCGGATGTCTACATTGGGGTTCCTGTGCAAAATCAACTCTTTTTTCATTGAGACAGTGTACATTGGATCTGCAGTGGGGACTTCCAAAATGCCTTGAAGTGGTTCCAAGGAGTCCACAATGTCTTTCATCAACGGCCTTGCGTTCGGATTATGGTTTAGACAATGGTAAGCTAGCATAACTGCCTTGTGAACACCTTTAATTGGATAGTCTCCTTCCAATCTGGGGTCTACAATGTTGAGCACTTTCTTCTTCATATTAAGCATAGGACTTGCCCAATCTGCAAGAATTTGTTCTTTGTTTGCTGAAAAGCAGTTGGCTTTACCATGTACAATGTTAGCATTGTAATACCCATGAAACTACAATGCTTGATTATGCATAACAATTATACCCATGAAACTACAATGTTGTATACACATTATAATAGCAACACTCTTAAGAGTTCTGCAATAGTCACAATTGGGACCATTGTAACAGCTAATGCATTGGATTTTTACTGAATAGGGCCAATTTAACAAAATAAGTGCTAAACGTAGATGATAAAATTGGGACATAGCAAGCTATATTAGCATAAGTAACTGGAAAAAAATAGCAAAAATTTGTACATGATTCAAAACTGACAATTCAAAATGGCTATAATTGTTTTTTCAAGCTAAGTCAGCCAATGCACTTTACTCCCAAAATATGAAGGGTTTTCTGCAGCACTTGAAATAAAGGGCTTTATACAAGGCATGTATGATACAACCAATTACATAAAGCACCTAGAGAAGAAGATAAAAGAGATGAACAACAAATGAGATCAACTCAAAGGATTGTCTACCAAACACAACCATTCATAACATGCTTGTAATCTCTTCTACACCTAAGTTGTTGAACACCATGAACATAAGAGAAGTAACACATACAATTTCTATTTATAGAAGATTTTCTACCAAACATAACCATGTATAGAAAATTTCCAGACATCAGTTGAAATATGAACTCAGGGTGTCCAGGCCAAGCTGCTCCATTCACCAAATTTCCATCAGCAAAGCAACGATCTATTGGGTCTGGCTCAATGCTTCCATTTCTCTGTCACTTGTTTGAATAAGTTCCTTCAGGGTTGGCTTCTGACAGATAGAGTTCAGATGCAACACCATCATCTCTACAAACATGTAAACAAAACATGGGATGCGTTGATATATGCACAACAATAATAGTGCCCAAATTTGAACCCAAAACCCTTGAACAACAAATACAAAATTTTGTCTAGGAATCATTAGATTGTTTCAACTCATTTCCATTTCATTTAACCAGCAAACTAAAATACTTTTATTCTAGACTTCTTCAATCATACTATAACAACATGAGATGAACTCAAAACTCACCATCACTCACATGTAAACTTGATGAAGGTCCCAACATATGCAGTGGTACATAGGATATATGTTGTTAAATGCCAATTTAGGACAAAAAATGGCTCAATGTGATAAACACTTTTTAAGATACAAATAAGACTAATAAAGTGTTTAAAATGGTTATATCTTTCCAGCTCTATAATCCTAATTTAAAAGGTTTAAAATAAGAACTAACATAGTTTGAGATCCTTACCAGGGCGAAAATAATGAGCTATAATCTCTCAACTCCATGTCGTTGCTAGAAGTTGGTCGCTGCAAAAATAAATGATAAAGGCTTACATTTTTATGTGGTCGTTAAAATTATCTTAAGCAAGTAAATTATGTACCCATGTTATAAGTGAGTAAACCTGATCAAGTCCATCAATTGTAGCACTAGCTTGTGAATAATATGACTCCATACTTTCATCCTTCAAAACGAAAAACACATTAATCATAGTGAACAATCATAGTGGGGCAAATCATAAGTGAACAATCAATGTACTAAAGACAAACCTGCGTGTTAAGATTTAATTGACCATATGGCACAACATTGTTTGAAAGAGGTGTCAAATATGCTGAACCTTCAAATCCAACTTGGGTAAACCCTACAAATGACATGTCAAATTAAAAGTAAATATTCTTGAATTGAAAAAATATATATTCATAAAAGTAAAACAACAAGTAAAAATACCAAATTATTCTCAATGGCATGTTTTTTGTCAATACTTCTCATTTTCTCCATCTCTTTCTGTGTTTCTTTCTTTTCTTGCTCTTTTTACAACTTTTTCTATGGTGGATTGCATCCTCGAAGTAGAACGTCGTCCTTTGCTATGGGCGGACAATGGACTATGAATTTGACCAGTAGTTATAGCGCCAACTTCCAAAAACCCCTCTGACTCAATATTAACATCACCATCACCTTTTGGTCTCTTTAGTTCACCAATCTTCAATTTTATCCAATTTTTAACATTATTTGTCTCCTTTTGATCCTCAGAAGCTAAGTCAGCCATTTCATAAAAGAGACTGCACATCTCATCAAACCGTTCATTTTCAGGCTTCATTGCCCAATCTCAAGATACAATTTTAACCTTCTTATGACACCTCTTAACATCTTTCCTCCACCTTCGAAGAATATATTTTTCTGGTAAAACATTAATCCTCTTATGAGACATACGATCCCCTAAACTTAAACAATCGACAATTGCACTTAATATTGAAGTCATCATCTTTAAAATAAAACTTTAAAATTGATTGATCTGTATGCGTTTCCTATCAACCTGTCTTCCGAAACATAATAAATCTGAATCCATACTCCTCCATGACATGATGATTAACTGCACAATATAATCTTCCTGCAATCTTTGTTTGAAACTCCTTAAATTTATTTGTGGTGTTGGCAGCTTGAAATTTTTTTCTCAAATGCGCAAGGAGTAATGCAAGGAAGCCAACGGTTAAATGATCTAAAGTCCTCATCAACTACTTTTTTTACCTTACTTCGTAGTGCATTATCATATTGTTCTACGAATTGCTTTAGAGTGGTCTTTGAATTTACATAACCATAAAAAAAACATTCATACTTTCACTCCTTTGTGTTGAAGACATCCCTACCCAAAAAGTATTCCTCTGAAATGTTAGTACCCAACGAATTCTTTCATCATATAATCCACTCTACCAATCATTATTTTGAAGGTTAAATTTCTCAATGAACCCACGCCAATATTCTTCAAACTCTTCATGAGACAGAGAATCATAAACTGCTCTTTGCATTGCAAACTTTATAGTCTCATATTGATTGCAACCCGACAGTTTTTTCAGGCAACTTCTTCATAATATGCCATAAGCACTATCTATGTCGTGTGTTGAGAAACACAATTTCAATGGCTCTTTTCATTGTTATGTCTTGATCAGTGATTATAGCATCTGGAACACAATCATTCATACACACAAGCCAAGATTCGAAAAGCCAAACAAACTCATCTACTGTCTCACTACAGATCAATCCATATCCAAAAAAGTATTGACTAGCCATGATGATTCACCCCAACAAAAGGAGAAAATGGCATTAAATACTTATTAGTTAAGTACGTAGTGTCAAAAGTAATGGCATCACCAAACTCCTTGTAAGCTGCTCTACTCCATGCGTCAGCCCAAAAGACATTTCTTAACCTCTATTTGTCATCCAAATCCATCAAATAGAAAAAATCAACATTGTTGGCTTGCACCTTTTGGAAGTAGTTATGAAGTGTCGTCGCATCACCCTCACCAAGTCTCAACCGCCTTATTTTATGCAGATAGTTGTAACAATCTTTTTGGAAAAATGTCATACTATCATTCCCACCAGCTTCAACCACATACGAAGAAAAACTCTTATTTAGCCTAATGCCCGCCATATCATTATATTCAATCCTCTTCTTCACATACTAGTTCATAAATCTATTTTTGTGATAATATCTCGATTTTCCAGGGCTCAAATCATGATTGTGATCATCTGTTACTGTTGTCACTCTCAATGTTCCATCAGGGCGTATAAGGGCTCCAATCTTAGCCTTACAACCACATCTACCAGAGTCACACAATTTGATAACACTTTCTGCTTCACTTTTTGAATTCTCAGCCCGACCACATGCAATAATAAGATATTTAGGATTTCCCTGATCAACTTTTTTAGTTGCCCTTACTCTCACTGGAAATGCATTTTTATTACCATAATCATGATAATATGATTGATATTCATCAATGTTGTTAAATTCCATCCCTATGCAAGGTTCTTTTATCTCCTTTAAAATTTCTTCATTTTCCATACTTTCGTTATTTTCTAATGTATCCATCCCTGAAAATATGAAATACAATATTTTCATAACATCCCTTAAAACAATAAAAAAAGATGCATATGGAGTCTTTACCAGATCAAACGAAAGAAATTCCAAGCTAAACAACTACAAAAATATACACAATTTTTTTTATGAAAATGCTGAGAAGAAGCTAATCTGATTATACACTAATTTTTTATGAAGAATAGAAAACACAATTTTTTTTTACGAAGAAGCTAATCTGATTGATTTCATGTCTTCCTTTTCAACAAACATCTATAAATTTCATTCGATGCTCTCTTTTCTCATTAATTTGTTCACTGCATTTCTATATTGTTGTTAGGTTATTTGGTTTTCTTTACTGTGACAGAGTGCAAGGCACAAATCTGGATCGGTCGAAGTTTGAAGGGTTGCTACTTTGAGAAGGTAAGGTTGTTCTATCATGGAAACTAGACAATTTTCAGAGATAATTCAAAACATGTGCTGGACGAAACTGGCTTTGGAGCGTTGCAAGTCCACACCCTTAGTTAAGATGAGAGCGATGAAGAATCTTAAATCTAAAGCCACCCTCGGCATTTTTTGAAATGTCATTTGAACAAAGGAAAATGAAAACATTCGTACCCAAAGAGCTGAAAAATTCAGCCTAATGAGCATTCTTAGGTCAAGCTGAAAATAGTGAGCTACAAAATTTGAAACAAGTGTAAAACAAATTCAACCTACTCAATCCAAAAATTTTAACCTAGAAGGAATAAATTGTTAATTAAAAAAGAAAACTCATCTTGAAATTTTTTTTTTGTAGAAGAGCTGAAGAAACTTGGATTTGTAACTTGGATTTCGGCCAATTGGGTTGTAACGTAGAGTATTCTTCTTCTTTTTCCCTTTTTTTCAGCGAGTTACTTTGCCCTCTTCGATCCTTCATTCTTTTTCATTCTCTCTGTCGATGCTTTTGATGTGGCGTGGAGGACGACAGCGGTGGTAGTGAAGGTGGAGGAGCCGGAGGTAGCGGAGGTGGACGAGGAGAAGGTGGAGGAGGCAGAACTCTTCGTTTGGAGCCCTAAACTCTTTCTTTTCCCTGCGGGTTTGATTCTACCCTGTTTTCCTTTTCTTTTCTTTTTTTTCTTTTTTTTTTTGGCTTTTGATGGAGCAGTGAAGTGGCACATGCCTAGTACCATCCAGGCACAAGACCAGGTACTGTAGCAACCTTAGCGAAACAACCCCAATTGTTTCGAGAACTTTTAATCACTGCCCATCTTGATTCCACTTCTCCATTTGTTGGCCTTAGCGGGGTTGATCTTGTATTTGCTCCTAAAATTATCACTCCCCTAACTACCACATTTGTTCATGAACTAGATACCTTGACTCATCCTCCACTATGAAACTCAGTCATTCCAAAGCGATGGGCAGACCTACTAAGGGGTGAGGGGGGCAGTCCCCCCCCTCCCCAATGTTTGAACATGTCTTTGTTGGTGTAGTGGTTTGAGGTTTATCATTTTTAGTAAAAAAACTCGAGTTCGATGCTCTTCAAGTGCATTTTTATTTTATTTTCAATGCAACTTTATTAGTAATTGCAAACATTAAAAAAATATTTAGTTTGCTAAAAATTTATTAACATTAAAGAAATAAAATATTTTTCACGAGTGGTATAAAACCTCCAACAAAAAATATCTAAAATAATAACTATAGAATTCAATAAAAAAAATTTGAGCCTCATATAAACTATTTTTTCTATGAAATTGTATTATGATCATATTAGGTTCGCAAATTTCAAAAAAAATTTAGCTACACCTAGTTATTTATCCTAATTATTTTGTGATATTAGTTATATATTCTAATTATTATGCTCATTTGCTCCTTGCTAAGGTTATCGATAGTGACCTTATTTTGGCTTAAATTTGGACTACACTGGATCCAATTTGATATATGCAATGTATTTTTTATAGTTGTATTTTTTTATTAGTTACTAGCTCAGGTAGAAAAAAAAATTTGGTTTTACCATTGATAACTACTATTATCAACTTATAAGTATTTTCCATTTCGCCCCTCCTCGACTAAAATCCTGGGTCCGCCCTTCAACACATCTAAAAAGCGTTTCACTACAAAAAATAAAAAATAAAAAATAAAATTTTCTATATATCCTCATTCAGAAACAGCTTCACAGCTATCATCATCGACTGACATAACCTTTTTCAAAAGTTCCTAGTTTTGAGGAATAACGTAATTGTTTTTATTCTATCTGTCAAGCCCACAAAACCATTTTACCCTACAAGCTCCACTAGAATAAATTTATAGCTCTACCATTGTTGGTGTGCATACCTTTAGCTTCGGGGTGCTTTGAAGAGCATACATTGTTTGAGCTCCTCCCTCAACAAGTGATATGGTCTTACTTGTATACACAAATGTGAAATGCACACCTAATTAAGTATGTCTAAGCTACTTTGTGACCATTTCATTAAACAAATTTGCAACAATTTAATATCTATAACCAGCAGAGTAAAGATTCCTTTATAACATTCTACTTGGCAACTAATAACTCACCAAAATATATATTTTTTCGTTTGTGGCGTTTGTGACCCTCCTTGTCTTCCGATTTCTTCCCAAGACATCAAAGAAAAATCATCCATGAGCTATTCATGACAAACCAAAACGAATTGAAAAGGCTAATAACAGAAACTTCAACTGCCATGAAAAGAATCGAGTTGGAATATGAAATATAGAGAAAATTGTTGAGTTACGTAATACCGAATAAATATTTTGAAATCTCTGTATTTATTTGTAAATTAATTTAAAATATAAAAAATTTGAGAGGGAATAAACAACATGATAACAATGACAATATAGGCATAACGAATCATGTGCAGGACACATCGAATAAGTTAGCATGAACAAAAAGAAGAAGAAAAAAATTAATTGTCGCTCACTAATAGATGAAAATAGAGGACATTTGTAGGAAATATAATTTTTGCAAATTAAAATAGGAACAAAGTTACCGATTTTCTTGTGTTGAGTCGCGGACTAGGTCGCTATCTTTAAGACATTTCACGGTTCTGCCCAAGATTGTGCAAGCAGTCTGATAGCCTCGTCGTCCTCAGGATAAAACAACCCAGAATTCTGTATCTATCTCATTCAATCACATGCACTGTTGACGAACGAAAATTTATTCACCCTTTACTTTGTTTTGCTCAGAATCACAAAATACAATAAATGCGAAAATTACAAAAGTAACGGAGCACTGTGAAACTCTCTGAAATACAAAATATAGACTGATTTCGAAACAAGTAAAACTCTCTGCTTTATCAATAAAACCTCTCTGTTTTATTGAACAAGTAAAACTCTTTGCTTTTCGTATATTTGATTATCCCAGAGAGGGCTGATTTTTATAGGCTGAGAGAGTATCCTTTTGAGAGAAAACGTTCCTTTAATGGCGGCTGAAATCACGGAGAAAATTAGGGAAAAACGTGGGGAACGTTGGGAGAAAAAACTGGGTCTCCTCCGACTCAGTCTTGTTCTCTGCAGCAAATGAAGATATTTTATTTTTCAAATAAAATTTCAGCAAAAAGAAAGGTTTCATCCCTACTCGGCTCGGCCGGCCGGCGGCGCGCATGTGGAGTGGACCAACATTGGTCTAACTCTTCCCTCCTTCACTAAAGTGGGTACCGCTTGGGGTCCAAGCCCAAGTCCAAACACTATCCTTATTAGCTTCTTCACAGTGAGTTACATAGAAGATATGGGACTAAACAAAAAAGAGAGAGTTTCAAAATTAAGAAACCATTTTTGTTTTAAATTTCAAACTCATGTTTCAACAATCCCCCACTTGAATTTTTAGAAAACATTTCTTCATCTAGCAATCTATAAATATAAGATTGTGCATAAACAAAAGTGTCTTTCAACTTGAACTCTTGCGTAGTGTTCATGATTTAGATTATACTAGAGTAACTCGTAGTTTTGAACCCTATCTCTAACAACATTACACGCACAACCTTAGCAGGGAGAAGTCTAAAAAATTCGTGCTTTAAGACCACGCACATATATTTCAGTATAGTGAAGGCTCTAGGAGTTTTGCCCACAAATTTCATATGAAGCGGCCATACTTCCACAATCACTTAGGTGAGTCTATCAAAAGTAATTCTGTAGCTAGGTACTCCACTCCACATAGAGTATAGATCTCTTTAAGATTTTTAACTCATCCTACTATCGCTTCAAGAACTCATGCTTCAATCTACGAATGGAATTACTATAAGGTCGACATGATTCACTTCATATCATTCACAACTTGTTATTACCCATTGAACCCATTTCTTGAGATCTTTAGTCTATAGGTTGGGTTACCATCATGAATAATTCATCAATCTAAGGGCATAAGTCCCATTCCTTTCTAGGTTTTGAAAACCTTCTTTCTAGCTAATCCTTTCGTCAAAGGATCAACCAAGTTCACATCAGTTCGTACATGATCCACTCTAACAACTCCAGTAGATAGAAACTCTCTAATCGTATTGTGTTTACGACGTATTTGTCGTCTCTTGCCATTATAATAACGGTTCTGTATCTTTGCAATAGTCGCGGTACTATCACAATAGATCAAGACAGCTAATATCGGTCTTTCCCATAGAGGGATCTCTGTTAGTAGGTTTCTTAACCAACCTGCTTCCTCACTAGCCGTGGCTAGTGCTATCATCTTTGACTCCATCGTGGACTGTGCCAAAATAGTCTATTTTTTTTTTATTTCCAAGAAACAGCTCCACCAACTATACTGAAAATATAGCCACTGGTGGCTTTGGAGTCATCTGAGAGGGTGTTCCAATCAACATCGCCATATCCTTCAAGGACGGCAGGAAACTTCTGATAGTGTAATCTGAGGTTTTTAGTCCTCATTAGGTACCTCATGACCCTTTCAATAGAATGCCAATGTTTTATATTAGGTCTATTGGTAAATCTGCATAGTAATCCCACAGCATAAGCTATGTCAGACCTAGTTCAATCGGTAGCATATCGTAGGCTACCAATGAAGCTCGCATACTCAGATTTTCTAACACCTATATCAGTGTTCTTGAACATTTTTACACTAGGATCATTAGGAGTACATGCAGGTTTACAATCAGAGTAATTATATTTCTTTAGGATCTTCTCAATATGGTGTGGTTGATCCAAAGAAATTCCCTTTTCAGACCTAGTAATCTTAATACCAAGGATTACACTCGCCTCTCTAAGGTCTTTCATATCAAAGTTCGCATGCAATAAAGATTTCACTTTATTCACGACATGAATATTAGAACCAAAGATAAGCAAATCATCCACATATAGACATATAATAGTGCAAATGTCATTTTAAGATTTATAATAATGCATTTATCACTTTCGTTCACTTTAAAGTCATGTGAGATAATAAGATTATCAAATTTTTCATGTCATTGTTTTGGAGCTTGTTTCAAACCGTAAAGAGATTTATCTAGTTTGCAAACTTTATTTTCTTGCCCTGAAATTACAAAACCTTTTGGTTGGTCCATGTAAATTTCTTCTACTAAATCACCATCAAGAAAAACAATTTTTACATCCATTTGGTGCAATACAAGATCATGTATTGCAACAAGAGAAATTGGCACTCGAATAGATGTAATTCTAGTAACAGGAGAATATGTGTCAAAGAAATCAACATTTTCTCTCTATCTAAACCCTTTGGCTACAAGATGAGCCTTAAACTTTTCAACATTTCCATCGAGTTTCATTTTCTTCTTAAATACCCACTTACAACCTATTGTCTTGCAACCTGGTGGTAAGTCAACTAAATGCCAAGTTCTATTAGACTCAAGAGATTCTATTTCATCATCAATAACCTCTTCCCAAAGGTTGGAATCTATAAAAGACAGAGCTTCTTGAAAGTTAAGGGGATCCTCCTTTACTGTAAAGGCATAGAAGTCAGGGCCATAGTTTTTAGAAGTTCGGTTTCGTTTACTTATCCTAGGCTCAGATTCTGTTGCTTTATCGTTTCCATTCATCCTGATCATAGGGACGTTACTAGAGGATGTACCCCAACTACTCCTCGAAATAAAATGAAATCTATGTTCATAGAAATCAACTTCGTTCGATTCTATGATAACGTGATCACTTAGGTTATAGAATTTATAAGCTTTGTTGTTAACGACATATCTTATGAATACACACTCATATGCCCTACTGGCAAACTTGTTCCTTTTAGGATCAGGAATTGTAACATAAGTTAAACAACCCCAAGTTTTGAAGTATGACAAGTTTGGTTGTCTATTTTTCAAAATTTCAAAAGGAGAAGTTTTACTTTTCGATTTATGGACTCTATTTAGCACATAACAGACTGTCAAAATAATCTCTCCCCACCAGTGTGATGCAGCACTGCATTTAAGTAGAATGACAACTACTAACTCAGTAAGTGTTCTATTTTTCCTTTCAGCTTTGCCATTCATCTCAGGAGAGTATGGTGCAGTTTTTTCATGAATAATTCCATGAAAATTATAAAACTCCATGAAATTACTACTGTCATATTCAGTGCCTCTATCACTCCTAAACCTCTTTATCTTTTTATTAAACTGATTTTCAACTTCTGTTAAAAATATTTTGAACATGTCAAATGCTTCACTCTTATTTTTCATCAGGTTGACGAAGGTATAATCGGAGCAACCATCAATAAACGTAATGAAATAACGTTTTTCATTTCGAATCAAAACACCATCAAGTTCACATATATCTGAATGTATTAAATTTAAAGGTTCAGATTCTCTAACAACATATTTATGTGGTGTTTTGGTTATTTTAGCTTGGCTACAATAGTTGCATTTTTCAAAGTCATTTAAGGATAATTTTGGAATTAGTCCTAAGCTACTCATGTTTTTAATTATTCGCTTACTAACATGACAGAGTCTAGCATGCCAAGTATTAAAAGAACACAACATGTAAGCATAACTAGAAATTTTATTAGCATCAACATTCAATTTAAACAAACCATCAATGGCATACCATTTTCCCACAAATACATTGTTCTTAGTGATGGTATACAAATCAACCCCTATTATTTGAGTAAACCAAGCCTTATTCAGAAGGTAACCAGAAACTAAGTTCTTCCTCATCTCCGGAGTATGCAAAACATCCTTCAGGACGACAGTCTTTCTAGAGGAAAACTTCAACTCTACTTCGCCAGTTCCAGCAACGATAGTGGAGTGGGAATCACCCAACAACACTTTATTGTCCTCAGCTTCAACATTTATCGATTGTAACAGACATGTCGAGAAGCACCAGTGTCAACCCACCATCCATCGGATCCACCAACAAAGTTGATCTCAGAGACCATGGCAATAAGTTGGTCTTCGGTTAGGTTTGCCTGCGGATTAGAACGGGATCCATTCCGACAGTTCGTGGCCATATGCCCTAGTCTGTTACAGGTATAACATAGGAACTGTGCCGATTCATTTCTTGAGGGGTGTTTTTGTCCATTCTGATTTCGCGGAGGATTCTGATTATGTTGGTTGCAGTTCTGGTTGTTCCGATTCTGATTGTTTCGGTTTTTATTGTGACTCTGATTTTTCATAGTCTTTCCACCGGGTTTCAGAGCCACAGGGGTGGATTTCTTCGAGTTAGAAATAATTAAAATTTCATCTTTCTGATCTTGTTTCCAGACTTCCTCCTCAATCTGAAGTCTGGTAATCAGACTTTCGAGAGAGAACTCTTTGGTTTTATGCCTAAGTGCATTCTTAAAAATATTTCAGCTAAGGGGCAATTTATCTATCACAACAGCTACTTAAAATTGTTCATCTAAAGTCATGCCTTCAGATATGATTTCATGAGAAATTTTCTGTAGCTCGTGGGATTGGGTTTCCATAGATTTGTCATCACTCATTTGGTATTTCACATAACGGGTACGACATGTTTCTTTGTGCCAGCCTCCTCAATGTCATATTTTTTTTCCTAAGGGCTTCCCAAATATCCTTTGCAGTTTTTTCAGAACAGTAATAATCATACAATTCATCAGACAGACCATTCAGAATAAAATTCTTACACAAAAAGTCATTTTCTATCCATTCCTTAATGCGAGTTTCATCAAGTTTAGCAGGCAATTCGGGTTCCCAAATTACAGATATAAACAACCTTTTGCGTAGTTAAGAAAAACAACATTTTTTGTCTCCATCTTTAACAACATTTTTGTCTCCATCTTTTAAAGTGTTGACCCTCAAAACGAAAATGCATGTTTTGGTCCTTAGCAGCAAGTTCAGTAGTAGTAGACATGGCAGATTTGTAGTGTCTTAAAATTGTAGGAAATATAATTGTTGCAAATTAAAATAGGAACAAAGTTACCAATTTTCTTGTGTTGAGTCGCAGACTAGGTCGCTCTCTTTAAGACGTTTCGCGACTCTGCCCAAGATTGTGCAAGCATTCTGATAGCCCCATCGTTCCCAGGATAAAATAACCCAGAATTATTTATTTGTCTTGTTCAATCACATGCACTGTTGACGAACGGAAATCTATTCACCCTTTACTTTGTTTTGCTCGGGAATCACGAAATACAATAAACGCAAAAATTACAAAAGTAATGGAACACTGTGATACTCTCTGAAATACAAAATATAGACTGATTTCGAAACAAGTAAAACTCTCTGTTTTATTGAACAAGTAAAACTCTTTGGTTTTCGTATATTTGATTATCCCAAAGAGGGCTGATATTTATAGGCTGAGAGAGTATCCTTTTGAGAGAAAACGTTCCTTTAATGGCAGGTGAAATCACGGAGAAAATCAAGGAAAAACGTGGGGAACGTTGGGAGAAAAGATTGGGTGTCCTATGACTCAGTCTTGTTCTCGGCAGCAAATAAAGATATTTTATTTTTCAAATAAAATTTCAGCAAAAATATAGGTTTCATCCGTACTCGGCTCAACAGGTCGGCGGCGTGCATGCGGAGTGAACCAACATTGGTCTAACTCTTCCTTCAATCACTAAAGTGGGTACCCCTTGGGGTCCAAACCCAATTCCAAACACAATCCTTATTAACTCATTTACAGCAAGTTACATAAAAGAAATAAGACTAAACAACACTACACCAAATTGACACTTTTGTAACAACTCTCAAAACAGTATTTCTTTTGAGATGTTACAATCCACCAAACAATTTCAAATCAAAACTAAATTTAGTCAAAAAATTGAAAAACAGTAACACAAAAAAAATGATAAAATAAGTTGGATCACCATGAATAGTATCACTTTTATAACCATACTCTTCATGGTGATACTATTATTGTATCATTTTGTTTGTGAAAATGTGTAAAGTTGTTAGGTGAATTGTTACACTTCAAAAGTGATATTGTTTTGGGGGTTGTTACAAAAATGCCAATATGGTGTAGTGCAATAGAGAAAGAGTTTCAAAATTAAAAAACTATTTTTGTTTTAAAATTCAAACTCATGTTTCAACAACATTAAGATAAACTTATACGCTAAGAAGAGGAAGTAGCTCATTCAAAATAATAATCACCCAAACTCTTTTTCAATTGGTAAAATAATGTGAAAATCCCAAAAGGTCATATTCTATCCTTGCACAAAGAGTTGACATTTGTGAATTTCATATAAACCCATACAACATTCAGTTCCATATATGAAAGCAATATGCAATCAATTTGAAGTTATGACCCATCTTTGTAACTCAAACTTTACCCTACATGTTTTAACCCACTAGAGAAATGTTTTCTACACACTTCAATTGTGTATCAAATCTACAGAATGACCAAATTTCTCATCTTGGGGTCAATCAAACTTGAACCAAAAAGGCATCCAAGGATGGGTTTTGGAGAAATTACATAAAACCCTAATAAACACCACATCAAACAGAACAAAATTAATGGGAAAGAAACATATAAAGGAAAAGGAATAATGTTTTGAGGAGAGATTGAAGTGCACCTTTGTCAGATTGTTTGGAGGAGGTCTTGTGATACCCCTTGAATGAGATTGGGTCAGAGCATCTCCAATCGTTCCCTAAAAAACTATTTTAAGGATTTCATAGAAAAAATCCCCCCTCCAATCATCCCCCAAAATAATCTCATATGATAGCTCCACCTCCAACTTCATAGGGGGAAGTTAATCATCTCCTGTATCTCATTTAATAATATAATATTTTAAATATTTAATTTTTAAATTAAAAATAAATCAAAAATAAAAACAAAAGTATCTAAATAATAATATAATTTAAAAAGTAATAATTAATACTAATTTTATAATGATAAATAATTAATTAAAAAAGTATTAGTAGTATAATTAAAAACAAATTAATACTAATTTAAAAAAAGTAATTATTAATTCTAATTTAACTAATGATAAAAGCATTAATAGTAATTATTAATACTGATTTAAATAATAGTATAATTAAAATTTTAATTATCTAAATAATGATATAAAAAAGTAGAAGATATATTTAAATAATGACAAAAAATTAATTAAAAAACTCCCAAATTTTTAATTAGTCAAATTTAAATTAAGTTGAAATTAATAATAGTATAATTAAAAAAATATCTAAATAATAGTGTAATTGAAAATAATATTATTATATATTTAAGTTGAAATTAATAATAATATATATTCAATAATATTATAAGAACATAATTGAAACTAATATAATTATATTAAGTTGAAATTAATAATAGTATAATTGAAATTAAATAGGTATAGAAAAGTTGAAGATATATTCAAATAATGATGAAAAAGTTAAAATAGGGGATGTGGTTGGAGTGGTGAAAAAATATGGGCACCCCTAAATTTAGCTTTTGGTTAAAATAGGGGATGATTCATCCCATGTTTTAACTTTTACCGTTGGAGATGCTCTCATATGGGGCTTCCCCGTTCTCTCCCCTGATTGAGATACCCCTGCTTCGCCAAAAAATTAATTGAACTTATCAAGAATTTGTAGCGTGAAATGTAATTAGCCCAATTTCTTAAGGGATCAATATTATTAATTACAATAATTTATGGTTAGTTTGATTGGACCAATAAAATGAAGTATCTCGCCTCCATTAAGAAAATACTCAATTGTTTGTTTTAATTTAATATGGGTATGATCTGGTTTCTCTTCCTTTCTTACTTCTTCTTCGTCGTCATTCCTTATCGTCGTCATCTCTTGATATGTGTCTTTTCATGTTGCCTTTGTTCTGGTCCTCTGTTTCAAAAAACATGCACAAAGAAAGAAATGAGAGATGGAATGATGGAGGGCTTTGAAGGAAAATTTTAGAAGAAGAAGAATAGCTTCTTCAAAACCTTCTAAAGGAGAGAGAGAACACGAACCCATTTCTCTTTACCCGCGTTTGATTTTTGATTCTTTGTGAAATCAAACAAGGAAGTTTCACCTTGAACCAATATTTTTTAAGAGCATAGTGCATTAAGAAAACTAGGAAACATACAAGGACTTCCCTACTAAGGAAGCAAGTTCGTGGGCCTTGTAATTGAGGTCTCGAGAAACAAACATATAATACCGATCTTTAAGCAAAAATAAAAGGTGCTTAATACTACAAAAGAGTGGGCTCCAAGCCTAGTCCAAAGTAAAGGAAAATTTACTATTCTTCGAAATTAGCGCCTCCTGAAGATTGGCCGAGTCCTCGAAATGAAGACCACGTTTCCACTTTTGAGTCAGGATTAACATGAGGGTTCGCATCTCCTGCGTAGAATTCAGCCATCCTGCTATCCATAATCTTACCACAAATCATACTCGCCACTGTAGCCAAAACACATCCTCCAAGGTCCATTGCTATCACTCCAAAAAAGTCATGTTTTGAGTGGTCATAAAAGCATGCATCAAAGTTAATTATCACGGTGTCAGTGCCAAGCATGTCAAAACATTAGAGTTGAGTTGGAAAGTAGCTATGTGACTTGGTGAACTGAATTTGATATTGGATCAAGTGGAGTCTACTTGCTACAAGTGATGTTGGCGAGCCCATAACCGGATGCGGGGGTGACAGAAAGAGGTTGGTGATGGTTGACATTTCTAGCTGTATTGACAATTTGTTGAGCGGATGTCGGCGCAAAGAGAGTGGCCGAAGTGGAGTAAATGAACCATTGAGCCGCCACGATGACGGGGGGAAGTGGTTTTTTTTCCAAGTGCACAGATGTCTTGCACAACCAGCCTCTTGACCATTCCACCAAAAGTTACGGGCCAGAGAATCTATGCAGTCCGTTAGACTGATGGGCAGAAAGAAGGATTGCATGGTATAGACTGAAATTGAGTTAAGAATGACTTTGATCATTACCATTCTACCAGCCTGAGAGAGAACCTTAGACTTCCATGAAGCAAGTCGTTCAAAGATTTTATTTAAGATAAATTGGAAATCTAAGGACTTTTTCTTGGAGAAAATCAACAAAGAACCCAAGTATTTCTTTTTGTGGCTAAAAGGTTTTGCTCCCCATGATTCTAGAAATAAGCTTTGCATGTTTGGGATGCACATTGGAGCTGAAAAAAATTGAGGATTTGGCAAAGTTTATGCCTTGCCCAGAAGCTCGGCAAAAGATGACAAGGTCATCAACATAGAGAAGGTGGATAATCGAAAGGGAATGACACCTAATCTTAATGCCTTGGAGGGTGTCGTCCGCCTCAGCCTTAGCTAAAAAACGGGAGAGTGCTTCAGCCACGATAACAAAAGGATAAGGGGACAGAGGGTCGCCCTGCCTATGTCCTCAGGAGGGAGACAAAAAAGACAAGGGGGCCCGTTCAAGAGAACTTGAAGATAAGTAGTTGAGATACATTGTTCCACCAATGTGACAAATGAAAAGCCCAATTGGCGGAGAATCTGAAGCAAAAATGATCATTCAACGTGGTCATAGGCTTTGGCCATGTCGATTTTATAAGCCATCCATCCATGTTTCCTTCTTTTGAAATATTGCATTTGGTAGAAAGTTTCATGCGCTATGGAAACATTATCCGTAATGGATATGCCTTCAAGGAACGTCCCCTAATTAGGGGAAATAATGGTATCCAAGAGAGGTTTGAGACTATTCGCAAGAATTTTTTAAATGACCTTGTTGATGACATTGCACAAGCCAATAGGGCAGAACTTGTCAGGAAAAGTACTATTACTCACCTTGGGAAGCAGAGCTATGAAGGTCTCATTGAGCTTTGGGTCCATACATTTTGTTGAAAAGAAATTTTAAACCACCTTAATAACATCGTCTTTAACAATGTCCCAATATTTTGAAAAAAAAATGCGTGGAACCCATCTGGACCTGGAGCCTTGTGACTCCCAACAGAAAACAAGGTATCTCGAATGAGCTCACCATTAGGGATTGCTAGTAACGAAATATTATCAACGTCAGAGATGACAGGTTAGAATAACTGAAGGATTTTGGGGTCCATCCGAGGTTGGGAGGATTGAAATATGGTGGAGAAGTATTGATTGAGGACCTGATGGAAACCATCAGGTGAGGAATGCCATGAATTATTCTGGTCTTTGAGACGCAAAATAAGATTGGATTTATGACACATAAGGGCTAAGAGATGAAAGAATTTTGTGTTTCTATCATGCCTTTTTAAAATCTCGCCTTGAGGAGTTCTTGATCCGAATGGGAGGATTGAAATATGGTGGAGAAGTATTGATTGAGGACCTGATGGAAACCATCGGGTAAGGAATGCCATGAATTATTCTGGTCTTTGAGACACAAAATAAGATTGGATTTACGACACATAAGGGCTGAGAGATGAAAGAAATTTGTGTTTCTATCGCCCTCAGCCAGTCAAGAAACTCCAGACTTATTGCGCCAGAAAAACTCTATTCGGATCAAGAACTCCTCAAGGCGAGATTTTAAAAAGGCAATAGATGAAGCATTGTGACTAGACAACGGGTCATTTTGAAGTGCATCAAGAGCAGCACGGGTTTCAAGGATGCACGCCTAAATATTGCGAAAGTCATTTTTGTTCCATCTGGTGCGCGCATGACTAAGGTGTCGGGTTTTAGTGGAAAACACTTGGGATGGAGCTCCTTGTCTGGAAAGATTCCAGGACTTAGAGAAGATGTTTCAATGACCAAGGTCCCTAGCCCACATGTGAAAGAATTTAAAAGGTTTAGGAGAAGACGCATGATGAGAGACCAGTTGAAGTGAAAGAGCCTGATGATCCGAGGATGGGGCGTGAATAGACCGGTATGTGGCCAAGGGGAAAAGGTCTAACCATTTTGTGTTGGCTAGGACTCAATCCAGCTTAGCTTTGATGTCATGTTTATCTTGACGCTTATTGGACCAAGTGAACCAAAATCCTTTAAGGCAATAGACGAAGCATTGTGTCAACAAAGTTTCGGAGGTGATTAAGAGAGGCTAAAGACGAGGCCACGACACCAATTTTTTTCGAGGGATCATAAATTGCATTGAGATCACCGATTATAACCCCTGAAAGTGGTTGACAACTGTAAACCTCTAACATAGTGTTCCAGAAATCTACCAAGCGAGTCGAGTTTGGTTCACCATAGACAAATAAAGCCGACCAAATATTAGTAGCATAGTAATCTGATATAGTTCAATTAAATTAGTATTTACAAAATGAAAGAACAATAAGATTAGTACCTTCCTTCCAAAAGAGAGTTATGTCGCCTGACTGTCCTAACGCCGGAACTGAAAGTCCATGTCGGAAGCCCCACCTTTGGCGAGTACGGTCCATATGAGCGGAACTGGCCTTAGTTTTAGAAATAAAAAAATATCTACATTGGTTTGTGAGGAGAGAGTTTTTATATGCCGGAAAATTTTGGTAGACCCGACATCTTGAATGTTACAAGCAACAATCATGGTATTCGAAACAACTTTTCCGAGCTAGTAGCCGGAACCTGAGCATTAGAAGTGGGAGCAGGAGCAACAGAGGTGTGTACAACATAACTAACAGAGGTGCTTACCTAATGGAGATTTTATTAACCTAAATTAATAAGCTAATAAACCCTACTTGTACCGCAAGTGCACGGCTGTCTAATAGGTAGACGGTGGCAAATATGGGTCAATCACACGAGGATTGACGAGACAGTCGAATTCTAAGACTTATTTGAACTAATTTAGAGTTGGGGGTTACAACAGATGAAATTACTAAATCAAGAAAATGAAATTGACAACTAAATTTAAAATGATAAGATGATAGAGAGGGGACCAAGACATCGAATCCACCACAGGTTCTTCGAGATTTGTGTAATTCAAATTATTATTTTCAAGAATTAACATGACTAACCTAAGGATTAATCTAAGTTCGCAATTGATTTCAGCAAAGGTATAAACCCCTAGCATTACGTGTCTTCTTACGGCACACACAATCACATATTTATTTTAACTAATTCTAAACCCCTAGCATTGCATGTCTTTTTACGGCACACACAATCATAGATTCAGATTAATTGACTAAAGTAGGTTTTGAATATCAATAAAGGGTACTTCTAACTACCGACTAGTCTAGATAATTAATTTGGATATAATCGGTGAAAGCAAATTATTGAAACTCAAAAACAAACGGTGTTTAACATTCAAGTATATAGAAACAATAAATTCAAATACAACAAATTCTAGGAAACCCTGTGGTTTCATCTTCGCCTCGGCGCGGGGTCTAGAAGATCATGGTTGATGTTGTCACAACACTGGTGTAGGTGGAATCTATCTCAGCATGAACACACATCTCGAGAAAAGACTGTTGATGGACTGTGGTGGCTCAAAACAAACATCGAGGTGCAAATAGTCAACTATCTTGAAAAACGGTTGGGTCCCGCCAACTTTGCCATGGTCTTCATCTCTAGCGAGCTCCTTCAACTTCTCTCCTCGCGAGCTTCTTCTTCCTCCGACCAGCTCCGGTACCTGCGAAAGAGAGAGAGAATGGAAGAACAGAGAGAGACGCAAAAGATAGCAAAAAAAGGGAAAGAAACAGAGGCGGTGCTCCCTGTTTCTGCTCTTATCGCGGCGGTGGTGTGCGAGCTGGTACACTGCTTGCGACGGTGGTCGTGAGAGAGGGAAACAGTGAGAAATGGAAAGGGAAACAGGAATGAGGGGCAAGAGAGTAGGAGAAACAGAGGGGTGAGGGCGGACAGAAGAGAAGGGGTGGTGGCGGTTCTATCTGGCGAGCGAGGACGAGTGGGTGAGGAAGGAAGGCGAGGTGGTGGTTGCTAAAGAGAGAAACAAGGGAGATGAAGGAACAGAAAGTGGGTGGTGGTGATGGCTGGCTGCAAGGTGGTACATGGGTCTGTTTCGGTGGTAATTGCGAGGTGAGGTGGTGACGGCGAAATGATCGCACTGTCGGTTCTCCTATCGAGCGAGGATCTCCGGCAGGGTGGATTGGTGTGGTGGTTGAAAATGAGAGGAGGAACGTCAAAGAGACGAGAGAGCTTCCTCCAAAAAGGGGAAGAGCTAAATAGGGTTCTCCTAATTTCTTGGGCTTGGGTTCTCCAAAAGGCGTTGGGCTTTGATTTTTAGGTTAGCTTTTGGGTTTGGGCTTAAGTTAAATTAGGTAGACCTAAGTTTATTTGGGTGAGGTTTAGATATGTGACCCTCTACTTTGTCCCACCGCTATAATCGACAAATTGATCGTTCCTTAAATTGTCGCCTTAATGCAATTTCATCGTTCATGCTCAAATTCCTACAAAAACATGAAAATGAAATAATTAGAATAAAATATATTAATCACAATACTAACATATATAAATTAAGGGATATATTATGTAATAATTTCGTGAATATCATTACTGCAGCACTAACAGTGAAGCCATACACCGTGGTAGTGGGTATCAATGATCCTGAAGGGGACAGTAGCGCTGATAATGTTGAGTTATTAATTGAGCAGAGTTTTTTTTTGTTATATCCTTAGTCATCCTCATTGTCCTGATTAACATTCATCTTCCTTTTGCCTTTTTGTACTGCAACCTCTCTACGGGTTTGAACCACTGGACTAGCTTTGATGGAACCTTCCTTGACTCGACTCATTGCCCAGGGAATGATAAGAGAAAAGCCATCACCTACTGAACAGACTACATGGCCGCTAGCTATGCTGGTGGTTTCGTCGCCTTTGTTGTGCCAAAAACCGTCCTAATCTTTTAGATATTGATTGACCAGGAACCTTTGTACGAGAGCTTGAAGGTTGTATTTTAACTGTGGTTGTTTTGGGGAGAGGAACAATTTGCGGTAACGAAGCTGGGATGGAGATAGATGTGGGAGGGGCGTGGTGGTACCTTGTGTAGTAGAGTAGGACGTTGCAAATGAGATATGTCTATGAGTAGATTGCAACAGGAGTGGCGCAAGAAGACAGACCGATTAGGCAACGGTGTGAAAGGTTAAAACATCTTCTAAACAAGGGCTGTAATGGCGGAATCGAGGCCGACTATGGTAGCAAGTTTTCTTGCCGTAGAGAGCTGCTCAGTGGGAGAAGGGCTCGCAAGCTGTGGGCTAAGACAAGCGAAGCCTAACCGAGAGAAGCCCAAGCTTGTAGTGTCTAAGAACTGTGGGCAGAGAATTCTGGAATTCAGAAGATAATGGCCCAAAGAAGATGAGCTTGTATAGGACGGGCCTGCCATGTTTAAATTTTGATCATTATGGGTCGAGACGGGTGGGATTGAACTGGCCTGATTAAGAACCCCAGAGATGAAGATTGCCTTGGACTTAAAATTGTGGTCCAAAACTGGCCCAACTAATTGTCCTGTCAGAGAAGAATTAGTTGGAGTGGGGTGTTGTTCTTGTAAGCCGGTTGTGTAAGTAATAACTTGCTTCATAGATGAGTCAGCAAAAAAAAGGCAAAGGATCGTGGGACCCATGGTCGTTTGCTTTTCCTGAAATCCAGGATCAACTCTGCATTGAGAGGACATAGCCTCATCATGGTATCCTTTGTCAAAAGGAGCACGTGAAGATGGCGTGGTGCCAATAACTTCCGAATTGCACGTGACCTTCGCAAGGGCTCGTGCACGATTTCATGAGATTTTTCATCCGAGTTCAGACTCATTGTGTCACCCCTGCAATGGTCGGGATCCCGACCTAAGCCCCTTAAACAATAACGATGGGGAATGGGAGGTTGAGATAATGGAACCGCTGAAAATGGACAGGGGTGGGGGAAGAGAGGAGGGGTTTTGAACGAGTTTTAATGCGGGCTTTGTGAGAGATTGGAAGTGCTATGGACTCCGACAAACGGCCAGGAGCTAACAGTTGCAATGCCTCATAATACATTGAACAATTTTTCCCGAACACATGCCCAATGAGACCACAACAAAAACAAAATGTGGGTGGACTTTCGTAGCATAAATGGACCACATATTGTAGTTCAGATTGAATACCAAAATCCATCTCCATGGAGCACGGGAAAGGTTTGTCTACATTGAACCATACTTTGAATCTTATTTAGGGGATGCTGAGATCTTGCAATGAGTTCAATTCGCCGAAATTAGTTGCGAGCATCTATATGTTTGCCTCTTCCAATTTACTAGCATGAAATTCATGGAATTTGACCCATATTGGAATGTCAAAGTAATCCAGAGTGAGGTAGCTGTCTTGCCAAGGTTTTGTAATGACAAGCCATCCGAAAAAAACCCAGGGGCCGGAGAAGAGGTCGTGGACCATGTCGGACATATCGGAGATCTGGATCATGTAGTAATTGTTATCAATGTCCCATTTTCGTGCCAAGAGATCAACCTCAAACATGTGTTTAATTTCCCATTGAGCAGCCATTCCCTGAACAAAAACCTCTTGGCCCAACCTCTGGTGATGGCAATATTTAGCGACAATACGGAGATTGGAATCATCTCCTGGAAGAGCCGAGGGACGGGAGAATGGTGGAGTTGGGATAGTAAGATTTTTCTTGAGATGAGCTTCGAGGCTGAGGGGATTGGAAGAAAAGGGGGTGGAAGCATTCGTGGATGTATATGCAATGGGAGGAGGAAGAAGTGAAGACTGTGAGAATGAGGAAATCATGGACAATGAGTAACGGACACGTGGAGTGGAGATCATGATGGGAGGTGGTTCAAGAATAAATGAGGTGTATTGAATGTTGGGAGATTTGGGAAGAACTGGAACTTAAGAAAAATTAATTTTATTAATCTCTCAAAAGTCTCTTACAACTTCACACCCTTACTATGCTCACAACACTCACTACTACACTTGAGCTTGTTTGCTCCTTGATGCCTACACCTCAAAACCTCTCCCCTATTTATAGCAACTCTAAGGAGGTGGGAGGATTCTAGAGAACCAATCTCAACCACACATTTTTGCTTCTCTAGAACTCTCTCAAATGTCTAGAGTATTATAAGGGTGTAGAATTCTCTAGACATTGAACCATCTAGAGAATACCCATTCTTGTTGAATTTTCTAGATAATGGGTTTGGGCTTTAACTTTTGGGCTTTAAGCTTTAAACATTTGGGCTAGTTAGTGATGATTTTCAACACTCCCCCTCATCACTAACTCCGTTGAAGATCATGCTAAGTTGTCTCCGAAAGTCTTCGAACTTTGTCATGCCAAGTCCCTTAGTGAATATATCTGCTACTTGGTTATCTGTCTTGGTTGTTTGCATCTCTATCTCTCCTTGAAGTACATTCTCTCTAAAGAAGTGGTAATGAACCTCTACATGCTTGTCCTTGCATGGAACACCGGATTTTCAGCTAAGCGTATTGCAAACTGATTATCACAATGCAATGGTATTGCATAATCGACTGGCTGGTGAAGGTCTTCATTAGTTGTACTAGCCAAGTACTTTCCTGTGCTGCCATAGCTGCTGTTATGTACTCCGCTTCTGTAGTTGAGAGAGATATTGTTGGTTGTCTCTTGCTACACCAAGTGACTGCTCCTGAACCAAGACTAAACACGTATCCTGTAGTCGATCTCCTTGTGTCATGATCTCCAGCATAATCAGCATCGCAGTAGCCAACCATTTTGCATTCCTCATCTTTCTTGTATAGAATTCCAATGTCAGTGGTACCTTTCACATACATTAAGATTCTGCGAACTGCTTCTAGATGAGGCTTCTTCGTCTTCTGCATGAACCTGTTTGCTATTCCAACTGTGTAGGCTATGTCTGGTCGTGTGAGGGTTAGGTAGATTAGGCTCCCGACAAGCTGGCGATACATTGTTGTATCTTCCAAGTCTTTTCCTTTATCAACACATAACTTAGCATTGGTCTCCATCGGTGTTGAGGTTGGTTTACACTCAAGCATCTCGTACTTCTTCAATAAATCTCGAGCATATTTCTGCTAGCAAAGAAATAAGCCTCTGTCACTTCGTTATATCTCAAGCCCTAGGAAGTGTCTTAATTCTCCTAACTCCTTCATTTGGAAGCGGACCGCCAGGTTTCTTCTTACTCTTTGAATCTCTTCTGTATCATTTCCAGTGACAATCAGATCATCTACGTATACTAGCACTATTGCTAGTTTTCCTTCCTGGGATTTGATAAATAGGCTGGAGTCTGAATGTGCAACTAAGTAACCACTTTGAACTAAGAACTCCGCTATCTTCCCTTACCAAGCCCTTGGTGCTTGCTTCAGTCTGTACAATGCCTTTTTTAGCTTGCAAACATAGTTTTGTTGGGTTTTACACTCAAACCCCCTCGGTTGTTCCATATATATTTCTCGGTCAATTTCACCATGCAGGAAGGCGTTCTTCACATCCATTTGCCATAGTTTTCAAGATTTATTTGCTGCTAGTGAAAGTAGAACTCTGACCATAGTAATCTTGGCTACTGAACTGAATGTTTCATCGTAGTCCAACCCATATTGCTGTGAAAACCCTCGAGCTACCAATTGAGCCTTGTACCGTTCTATCGAGCCATTAGAATGAGTTTTTATCTTGTAGACCCATTTACATGATATGGGCTTTACATCCTTTGGTTTTGGTACCAAGTCCCAAGTTTGATTTTGCTCCAGGGCTTGGATTTCTTCTTCCATTGCATTTCTCCATTTCAGACTCTGAGATGCTTCTTCAAATGTTGCGAGCTCCTTAATGTTGTGTTCTTCAGTCACAACATTTGCATACTTTGGATTGGGCTTTGTGTTGTCTAGTTGTCCTTCTTAACTGTTGGCCCACATCTTCTTTACTTTCTTGAACTTGTTCTGGTGTTCTTTTATATATACCAATCTGCCATGGGCTTGAAGATGTACTTGGTGTTTTGGGTGAGCTTGGTCGTACACCTTCTTCATCATTTGCAGGTGATGACTCATTTTCCTGCATTTCCTCTTGTAGGCTTTTGGAGTCTGGCAAAAGTAGTTGTTGTGTAGACCACCACGATGAAGCTTCGTCAAACACCACGTTCCTTGATGTATAACACCGCCCGGTTGTAGGATTGCAACATTTCCACCCTTTTTTTTAAAGTCGTATCCCACAAAGATGCAACGAATTGCCTTCTTATCGAACTTACTTCTTAGGTGATCAGGCACGAACACGTAGCACACACATCCGAATACTCGAAAGTGACTCACCGTAGGCTTGGTATGCCATAACTTCTGGAACGGTGAAAGGAAATATAGTTTTGCTTGTGGCAGCTTGTTGATAACATGGGCTGCAAGCTTCATACACTCGGCCCAAAAACGATTCGGTACATTCTTCGCATACAGCATACTTTGACATATCTCTGCCAAATGTCGGTTTTTCCTTTCAGCTATGCCATTTTGTTGAGGGGTGCCTGGACATGTTAGTTGCCTCCTGATTTTACACTCCTTCAGGAAGTTGGTAAATTCATTCGAAGTGTATTCTCCACCATTATCGGTACGCAGACATTTGATCTTGTTTCCTACTTTGCATTCGATGTCCTCCTTAAATGCCTTAAATATGTCGAGAACTTCTGATTTTTCCTTCAGAAAGTAAACCCATACGTACCTTGAAAAATCATCAATAAAGGTCACCATGTATCGCATTCCACTGACTGATGGTTGATTCACCTGCCCGAACACATCTGAGTGGATGAGTTGCAATGGTTCCTTGGCCCTAAACTTTGATTTCTGATAGGGAAGTTGATGAGTTTTTCCATACTGGCACCCAGCACAAACTGTTCCTCCTCATACGTCCAGGTGAGGTAGACCCTTCAACATTGACTTGGTCATCATTATCTTCAACTTATGATAGCTAACATGCCCTATCCTTGCATGCCACAAGTCAGCAGTTTCACTGCATCGAGTCTTATCCACATATGTTGATTTCGCAGACATCACGTAGACAGACTCCAACTTTCTTCCCGTCATGATGGGTGTACCTGATGGCTTTAGAGTTCGGTACACCTTAACATCTTCCGGCCCGAACACCACATACTTGCCAGTTGTTGTTAATTGTGATACTGATAATAAGTTTTTCTTCATACCTGGAACGTGATAGACATTCTGCAATTGAACTTGATTAGGGCTGAAGCGTGGAGTGAATGTAGCCTCCCCAGTGTGAGCAATCGGCAATCTCGTGTTATCGGCAGTTATCACGAACCGGTCTCTTTTGTATTCACATAAGCTTGAAAGCTTCTCCTTTTCTCCAGACATATGGTTGGAGCAACCTGAGTCAACAATCCAATCCTTACTGTAGTTGACTTGCACGTCTTGATCTTCAGCGGCCATGGCTACTTCATCCTTGGAGAAGTCAATTTCTTCATCTAAAAGATCCTCACGAACAGGCTGGGTAGTTGCAAAGGATACTTGGAAGTCCCATTCTTCATCACTGTTGTCTTGATGATTGTGAAACGTCACCAAGTTTCCTTCAGCTGTCTTCTTCTTTGACCAACAATTTTTTGCATAGTGGCCTCTCTTGCCACAGTTGTAGCAACTGTCCTTTCTCCAGTCATTGTTGTTTCTGCCTTGCTGAGCTCCCCCTTTCTTGTAGCTCCTCTCCTGGGACTTCTTGGGTCTGCTATCTTCTTCTTTATTTGATCTTACAAAATTCTTCTTTTTATACCCGCCCTTTATTTTGTTGAAGAGCGCCTCCTCTTCCTTATTTTCCAGAGAGACACCTGTCATTTGCTTAGCCAAACTTTCTTGATTGGCCAACAGACATTTCAAACTCCACAATATAAGGTTGAGTTTGCCAACCATGAATGGCAGTAACAATCCCGGTATATTCAGGTTTTAGACCATGGATTATTATTCTTTTCATCCTATCTTTGGTAACTTTGGAGGCAGGGTCTAACTCTGAAATTTCACGACATAAAATTTTAATTTTTAGAAAATGGCCTCTAATAGACATATCTCCTTGCTTGGAGTTCATCAACTCATTCTCCAAGAACTGTAGGCGTGCATCATTCGTTCTTGAAAATAGGGATGCAAATGTATCCCAAACTCCTTTGGGTGTGTCAGCATCTTCTATATACTGAAGCATTTCATCCTCAATCGTCGTCTTGAGCACATAAAGCGCATTCCCTGCTTTGATATCCCACTTCTTGAATTCGACAGCATTCTCCTTTGGTGGTGGTGTAGTCTCACTACCACCAACAACCTGCCACAAGTCATGCCCTTGCAAGTAGAATTTTATCCTTGTTTGCCAACTCTTGTAATTATGGTGGTTAAGCTTTGTAAGCCCACCAGTTGTGCCAACGAGATCTCCCATCATGACAAGGTACAACCTCCTTTGTGCTACCGTGTAAGCTTGGTCTTACACCAATCTGCTTCACAGTCCCGAACTGTGCACGAACGATCTCCAACTAGACTGTGTTTTACCAAAAGCGAAAATAGTACCCTATGTATGAATAGGGTGAGCTGGCTTTGATACCAAATTGTTGGGAGATTTGGGAAGAACTGAAACTTAAGAAATACTAATTTTATTAATCTCTCAAAAGTCTCTTACAACTTCACACCCTTACTATGCTCACAACACTCGCTACTACACTTGAGGTTGTTTGCTCCTTGATGCCTACACCTCACTACCTCTCCCCTATTTATAGTAGTTCTAAGGAGGTGGGAGGATTATAGAGAACCAATCTCAACCACACATTTTTGCTTTTCTAGAGCACTCTCAAATGTCTAGAGTATTATAAGGGTGTAGAAATATGTGGACATTGAACCATCTAGAGAATACTCATTCTTGTTGGATCTTCTAGATAATGGGTTTGGGCTTTAACTTTTGGGCTTTAAGCTTTAAACATTTGGGCTAGTTAGTGATGATTTTCAACATTGAAGTTGGGAGAAGGAAGAGCTTGAGAGATCCATCTGAAAAGCTCTAAAACAAAAATGAAATTGCCATACTGTGTGTAAGTGTAAATAACAAATGGAGTTGGTTGATAGGTGGTAGAATGGGTTAGCATGCCTGCAAGAGGAAGACGTAGAAGCTGCCATGATGAGATCTAGTGAGTGAGTGTTGGTAGTTGGGGAGGAGGATAAAGTCATCGCCGTAAAGGTGGTGTGATGGTGACGAGAGCGGCTTATGGACTAACAGGGAAGCTGGGGTAAGAAAGGAGAAACTTTGAAATGATGAAGAGGACAAGGTAGACGATCGTACTACTAAAGACTTGCAAAACCAACTCGTACAAACAATCCTTTAGCAAGAAAAGTAAGGGAATAGCTAACTAGAATGGAAGGAAGAAGGGGTGGTGTGATTGAGGCAAGGTCGGAGAAAAATGAGTTAAACTTGAAATGGGAATAGAAGCTATGTTTTCTTTGAGTTGGAACAGAGAGCTCCTTTCAGTCATTTTATGCCTACCTTGAACCAAACTTCAGTCTTGGGCTTGGATGCAATGGAAAAAGGCTGGGCCATGAGCGTCATAAAGAGTTCAACTTTTTATGATCTTAATATTAGAGAAAAACATCACATTTAAACAGACCTTAGTCAAATAAGCCTTCTTCTATCAGTGGTAAGCTGGCACTTGCCTGCCAAATGATTTTATTATGTTAGTCATTGATGTTGTTTTTCACATGAACATGTGTGATGGATGTTTTGCTTTCTACGCGACTGATGCAGATCATAAAATGTTGGGATTATTAAAGATTGATATAGAAAAGGCATGACAACAAGTTTTGAAGCTGAACTGGAATGGGTCAGAATAGCAAGTAAATGGGCGATGGCGAAAGGGTACAAAAAGGTTGAAGTGATAACTGATAGCAAAGACATTGCGGAAGTGATCAATTGTAAAAGTGAATATTTATCAAGGCAGTACAAGGTTACTGACAGTATCAAGCAATTTACCTTGAATGTTTCAAGCAATTCACATTCACATTGGGCTGGTTGCATCAGTCTATACTAGTAATAGTAGCAGTAACAGTAATAATGACGACTTTAAATGAGATGTATTTTGAACCTAAATGGTTTTCCTTTTAATAATGCAATTTCGGTGTTTTTATAAATAAATAAATAAAAAGTGGTCTCAAACCTCAATATAGTGTTTTGGGGTGGATTCTTCTCAAAACTCTGCTCAATAATTTACCAAATCTTGCCCTCAAAATCTTGGATACCTGTTTTGACCATTTGGAGCCCGATTATACTTGAATCTCTGCTTTATGATTTATGGAAGTTCACTTCCAAACTTCTAATCACCATCCACATGATTTCGTTTCATTAATTTTGTTTTTTTTACTTTTGAATGATTATTATATTTAGATGTACATTCCTAAAAAAATGTTTTCAAGTTTCAATATATATACACCTTATGATTATTCATAAATCTAACTATTTATCGTATACTTGTTGTCAATATCAAATAACCATTATTTAGAAACTAGTTCTCTTGATTTGAGATTAATAAAATTATAAAAATAAGTTTGCATATATAGACACTCTAATCACTAACAAAAATGGAAGTTAAGCACTCTCATGCTTCTGCTTCTGCTTCTGCTTCTGCTTCCGCTCCCGCTCCCGCTCGTCCTTTACGGTGTGATGACTAAGCAATAGACTCCTTAGGCCCCGACTCTTTTAATTGGAATAAGGCCTCCGAGCCCCCAACTCTTTTGTATTGAAGTCGAGCCCCCCGCCGACTTGAAGACAAACTTTGGACCATGCTCTACACTGTGGGCTCTGGTTGCCACCATCCAACATGAGAAATTTTTAGCTCTGCTTGCAAAAGAACATAAATCTAAAATTAAGCTTTTAGAGTGAAATGCACTTAAGCGGTGAGTTTCATTCGAGCCAAACACAACTACACAAGTGCTAAAGACTTTTCTTTTATGTTTCACTAGTGTATCAACTGTGTCATTGGCACGGATACAGTGTTATACCTTTGGCATGCCACCTTGGTCCTTGGGTCGTACCTTCGGCAATCCCCAAATTAGTCACTAAATTACCAAATATAGTTTTGTTGGTTTTAAACATTAAGCTTGATAAAATCAAGATTACTAATGTGAAGATCCATACTAAAAATTTTAAGAAATGGAACAACATCCAACTATATTCAGCATACAATTTATACTAGCAAAGAAGGCATTGCATTTGTCATTCATAAAGATGGTGCAATACAGGTTGGTCCATGTAAATTTCTTCTTCCAAATCACCATTAAGAAACGCAGTCTTAACGTCCCTCTGGTGCAATACTAGATCGTGTATTGCAGCAAGGGAAATAAGTACTCGAATAAATGTAATTTTGGTAACATGAGAATATGTGTCAAAGAAGTCAAAATTTTATCTTTGTCTAAACCCTTTGGCTACAAGACGAGCCTTGAACTTTTCAACATTTCCATCGAGTTTCATTTTCTTTTTAAATACCCACTTACAACCTATTGTCTTGCAACCTGGTGGCAAGTCATCTAAATGTCAGGTTCTATTAGACTCAAGAGAGTCCATTTCATCATCAATATCCTTTTCCCAAAAGTTGGCATCTATAGAGGATAAGGCTTCTTGAAAGCTAAAAGGATCCTCCTCGACTGTAAAGGCATAGAAATCGAGGCCATAATTTTTAGAAGTTCAGTTCCGTTTACTTCTTCTAGGCTAAGATTTTGTGGTTTTATCATTTTCATTCATCCTGATCATAGGCACGTTATTAGAGGGTGTACCCCCACTATTCCTAGAGATAAAAGGAAATATATGTTCATAGAAATCAACATCGTTCGATTCTATGATAACATGATCACTAAGGTTATAGAAACTATAGGTTTTGCTGTTAATGACATATCCTATGAATACACACTCATATGCACTATTGGCAAGTTTGTTCCTTTTAGGATCAGGAATTCTAACATAAGCTAAACAACCCCAAGTTTTGAAATATGACAAGTTTGGTTGTTTATTTTTCAAAATCTCATAAGGAGAAGTTTAACTTTTCGATTTAGGGACTCTACTTAGCACATAAGTTACATAACAGACCGTCAAAATAATATTTCCCCACCAGTGCGATGCAGCATCGGAATTAAGTAGAATGGCAACTACTAACTCAGTAAAAGTTCTATTTTTCCCTTCAGCTTTGTCATTCATCTCAGGAGAGTACGGTGCAGTTTTTTCATAAATAAATCCATGAGAATTATAAAATTCAATGAAACTACTGCTGTCATATTCAGTGTCTCTATTACTCATAAGCCTCTTTATCTTTCTATTAAACTGATTTTCAACTTCTGTTAAAAATATTTTGAAAATGTCAAATGCTTCACTCTTATTTTTAATCAGAAAAACGAAGGTATAATCTGAGCAATCATCAATAAACGTCATAAAATAACGTTTTCCATTTCCAGTTAAAACACCATCAAGTTCACATATATCTGAGTGTATTAAATATAAGGGTTCAGACTCTCAAACAACATATTTATGTGGCGTTTTGGTTATTTTAGCTTGGCTACAAAAGTTGCATTTTTCAAAGTCGTTTAAGTACAATTTTGGAATTAGCCCTAAGTTACTTATGTTTTTAATTATTCGCTTATTAACATGACAGAGTCTAGCATTCCAAGTATTAAAAGAACACAACATGTAAGCAGAACTAGAAATTTTATTAGTGTCAACATTCAATTTAAACATACCATCAGTGGCATACCATTTCCCCACAAATACATTATTCTTAGTGATGGTATACAAATCAGCCAATATTATTTTAGTAAACTCAACCTTGTTCAGAAGGTAACCAGAAACTAGGTTTGTTCCTCATCTCTGGAGTATGCAGGACATCCTTCAGGATAACAGTATTTCCAGAGGAAAACTTGATGCAGATTTAACTAACCTAAATAAATAGGTTAATTTAATCTAATTTTAATAACTGCAAGTGCACAGTGTCTAACTGGTAGACAAGGGCAAGTACAGGTCGATCCCACAAGGACTGTGGTTGCAATTAAATTTCAGATTTTATTTAAACTAATTTAAATTGAGGTTAGAACAATTAAAATATCTAAACTAAAAATCAAATTAAAAACAAAATAAAAAGTTTTAAAGAATATGAGAAGGGAAACCAAGGCATTGAATCCACCACAGGTTCTTTGAGATTTGTGTAATCCAAATTATTATTTTCAAGAATTAACATGACTAACCTAAAGATTAATCTAAGTCCGCAATTGATTTCAGCAAAGGTATAAACCCTTAGCATTGCGTGTCTTCTTACGGCACACACAATCACAGGTTTATTTTAATTAATCCTAAACCCCTAGCACTGCGTGTCTTCTTACGGCACACATAATCACAGATTCAGATTAATTGATTAAATCAGGCTTTTTGAATTTCAACAAAGGGTACTTCTAACTACCGACTAGTCTAGATAATTAATTAGGATATAATCGGTGAAAGAAAATTATTGAAAATCATAAATCAAATGTGTTTAACGTTCAAGCATAAAGAAAATAATAAATTTAAATACACAAACTCTAGGAAATCCCGTGGTTTCATCGTAGCCTTGGCGAAGGGTTTAGCTCTCCATGGTAGCAGTGGTCACAACATCATTGGAGGTGGAAACCATCTCTGCACGGACGCGAATCCCGAGAAAAGAGCTGCTAATGGCACTGTGGTGGCTAAGAGTGAACACCAGGGTGCAAATAATGAAAACTGATTTTCAAATCAGTTTTTCCCCGCCCAAAAATCGCGCGACTCTTCAGAGTTTCGTCTCCAGCGCGACAGCGTCTACTTCACTCCTCGCAAGCTTCCTCTCCTGCTCCAACCTAGTTCTGAACCTGCAAAACGAGAGAGAAAAAGTGAGGAAGCAATGAGATAAGAAAACAGACAGAAAAACAAACAGAGATCGGAGTGGCGGAGCCCTGTTTCTCCTGTCGAAGTGTGTCGCTTGCTGATGCGCTGCTAGCAACTGTGGTCAGGAGAGAGGGAGGCAGGAAGGATGTCGAGACGAAGAGATGCCGAGAGAGGGGAGGAAGGTCCTGTGGTGAGGCTCTGTTTCGCAACGGCGGCGGCTGATGGCGTGGTCGCTTGGTCTGTTCGTAACGGTGGTCGTGAGAGAGAGAAACAGTGAGAATGAGAGATGTAAACATGAAGGAGGCCGAGAAAGGGGAGACACAGGGGTTGCGGTTCGTGAAGGAGGAGAAACATGGACTGTTGTGTGCGCAAGGTGGCTGTGGTGGTGCTCGGGTGATGGCGGAGAAGGTGGTGCTCGATGGTGGTGGTGGTTGTGTGGCGTGATGACGTGAAACAGGGTTGTCACGCCCCCTGTTTCAGTGGGATGAAGGAGGAAGTGGTTGTTGGCTGGGAGAACGAGAGAGACGACGAGATGAAGGGTGATGGCGGGATTATCGCTGCCGGCTCTCCTATCGAGCGAGGATTGCCGGCAGGGTGGAGTGGGGTGGTGGCTGAAAAATAGAGAATGGGAGAAAGAACATGGAAAAGGATAAGGGATCTGGAAGAAGATAGCATAAGAGATGATCCTCCCTTTTCTCTAAGATGGGGGGAGCTAAATAGGGTTCTCATATTATATTGGGCTTGGGTTTTTAGGTTAGCATTTTTTTGATATGGGCTTAGGTTAAATTAGGTGGACCTAGGTTTATTAGGGTTAGGTTTAGATATGTGTCCCTCTACTTTGTACCACCGCTAGAATCGACCAATTGTGATTCCTTAAATTGTCGCCTTAATACGATTTCATCGTTCACGCTCAAATTCCTACAAAGACATGAAAACGAAATAACTATTATAAAATATAATAATCGAAACACTAACACATATAAATTAAGGGATATATTATGTAATAATTATGTGAATATCAAATACCCCCAAACCTATATTTTGCTAGTCCTCAAGCAAAATAATAAAATAAAATCTAACTCACTTTCGCAGGAATCATCGGTTGCACTTACCTTAAACGTGCAACAAGGCTTTAAACCCCTAGATTACCTCTAGTGGACGAGTTATAGTCTCGTGAGGGTTTCCAGAAATGTTACCCACAAACATTATGACTCATAAATTTCCAAAACATGGTAACTCAATCTATTATCCTCAGAGCAAGAATTTAATTGCCAAAAAATTTTGAAAATAGCTAACAGTCTCACAATAATATATCAAAGAGTCTCACAACAATTTAATAATACCCAAAGGCTAAATAAATTTCATCAATTATTCCCAACTCGAAGTGTGTGTGTGCATGGCCATATCAACATAACTTTTTATTTCAGAGTAAAACAATTACTAAATCTCCTTTAGAAAGTTTGTTTTGACTTCAAACCTCTCATGTCGCTCACAATACAACACTCAGAGATTTGTTATTTCACTCAGTTTGTATGTGAGGAAAAAAGTAAATAATGGAAAACAATCATCTCACATATAGTAATATGAAGAACGGACTTTTCAAGAATGGAATAAATATGATCTCATGGATAGGAATATCAATTACTTTTGAGAATGTTAAATCATACACCATGGTTCTTATTTATTTAATCTCCACATCTACGAAACTAACCATCTCTTAAGATCAACTAGGACTTTAATAGGTTGTAATGGGGCTTAGGTAATGGCTAACAAAGAATGAAAAAATGTATACGAAAAATCTCTAAGAATGTATACACCCATTAAACTAACACAAAGGCTATGAAGAGTAAATCAATGTTCTAACCATCAATTACTTTTTTTTTTTCATTGACATCGCTTTTTTTTTTTCAACTACATGTTTTTCCTCTTCTACTCAATAGAATGTTTCAACACTGAGTACTCATAGTATATTTGACTCTGCTCTTTCTAATTGCCCATTTCCAACTAACATTCATCCATATACATTCTTAGATAAATTAGGTATTGATAAGGGGTTAACAAATAAAAGGCTATCAACGGCTCAAAGGGCTTCAAAAGGGAACTAATGAGTGGGTAAGTAAAAAGGCTAGAAAAGGTTTAAGAAAAACTTGCCTACATCATTTCTTAAGTTCAGGTTGGTATTATGACATCTCAACTAAATAAACTAAAAAGTTCTAGTGCAATAATTTAATTTTAATGTCATTCTCAAAGCAATTGATAATAAAAATGAGAATAATGAGATCATCAACGACTTAATGCGAACTCAAGAAAAATTAGAGTATATTTATCTAACACTCAGAAAGAAAAGAATGGCTCAAAACTTTCACGGGTTAAATCTTCACTATTATTCTAAGGTTTTCTAGCTCATATCTCACTCATCAACTTCAAATCATGCTAATATGGCTTATAGTGCAAAAAGTAATCGAGTTGAAAAAAATCTCATGAAATAGACCTAACTTAAGGATTATATCAAACCATATGTTTTCATGTTGATATATAAAGGTGACAAGTGAAAGCATGTATTTCTCAAAATTTCAGGCATACTTGAAAGCACATCCTCTTCATTGGAAAGGACTTAGATCTTGGATGCATTTTCAAAGTGAAAAATTTTCACACAATCATAATTAACTATGTACTCAATGGAGATTGAGTAGAATACAATAGTAAGTTGTGAAATAAATTTTAGTTCAAAATTTCTTGAAAAATGCAAAAAAAAACTCATAAACCTCACCCCCAAACCTAAACCAAACATTGTCCTCAATGTATAAAACGATGATCATGACAAATGCCGGAAAAAAGAAAAGATGAGAGTTAAAGTGATATTACCATGGGAAAGTTTTTACCAATTTTGATGAAATCTTCCACCAATGAACGCTCAGAGACATAAGACTGTGGACGCATCATGATAAATTGATAAAACAAGATAGGACACAAATAAAAATAATAATAATAATAATAATAATTACATGTATCAGTTGTAAGTCAAAATTGTTACGGAGCTAACGAGTATGAGTGAAATGCAACTCGAAAAGACTCAAAAATCAATCCAGACTAACCATAATGACACAACTGAAGCTAGGTTGCCTCCTAGGAGCGCTTGGTTTAACGTCGTCAGCCCGACATCTATTCTCCCTCATGAATGATATATCAGGAAGTGTCGAGGAAGAACATAGGGAACATTCACCTCAAAAGGGTTAAGGAATCATATACCAACAACCTGAAAATTTGAGGATCAGTCCACTCAAAATAGCAACCACATGTGACACAAGATATACTAGCACATCCCAAAAGTTGCAAGGACCCCATCTAAAATCATATAGAAATTGTAAAGAAGTTCGCATTCCTTGGAAGTCAGTAGGGATCTTAAACATGAATGGGTCGCAAGTAGTGATATGCAGCAAAGGATCCTCCCTTACTCCTAAAATGGAACATCCTAAGTCTGGTTCCAAATCAGAAGATTGAATAATTTTCACATCATGATGGTGAAAATTGAACTCCTCACTCACAAACAATGGATCCACATAGGTAGCATCAGTCAATATGAAAGAGATGGAAAGAGGTATGTCTACAAATATATCCGGTGGTATAGGTTCATCGTAACAAAATGGATTACACCAAGATGATGAGTTAGACGACTCAACAACACCCCCAAACCTAAAATTAGCACTACCTATGGCATGTAGTCTCTCATTAAATATATATCCCAACTTCTTTGGGACAACCTCCTTAATATTAGGATTAAGCCTACGTTGCATTTCACGTGAAGTTTTGGCATTATCTTCCATATGAATACGATGCATGCAAACAGTTGGACTTATTCCTTTAATATCCGCTATAGTCCGCCCAAGTGATGCCTTATGTTCTTTCAGAACGTTTAGCAATTTACTTTCCTATTCAGCAGTCAATATTGATGAAATAATAACAGGTAAAGTATCATCAGAACCTAAAAACTTATATTTGAGGGTGTCTGGTAATGGTTTAAGGTCAAGCTTGGGTGGCTTCTCAACCGAAGGGATGGGTTTTGACTCACTAAGTGGAAGGGGTTCAACTTTAGACCTCCATGAATAACTACGAACCATACTAGGGGGTGCATCAAGCAAAGCATTCATTTACCTAATGGAATTATTAATATCGAAGTCTAAACCAGAATGAGTCAAACAAACTGTTAGGGGATCATCTAAGGCGGACTGCGGAAAGGAATTTTCCACCAAACTCTCAATCATGTCAACCTCATGGATGTCTTCAGACTCGGGGGGTTGTTGACTAACATTAAAAACGTTGAGTTCGACAGTCATGTTGCCAAATGACAATTTCATAATTCCATTCCTGCAGTTAATAATGGCATTGGATGTCGCCAAAAATGGTCGACCCAAAATGATTGGAATGTGACTCGAGGGATTGTGAACAGGTTGTGTATCAAGACCTATAAAGTCCACAGGATAATAGAATTTTTCAACCTTGATAATCACATCCTCTATAACACCACGGGGGACTCTGACAGGCCTATCTGCCAATTGCAGTGTCACTCTAGTCGGTTTTAACTCACCAAGACCTAATTGCTCATAAACAGAATATGGAAATAAATTAACACTCGCTCCTAAATCCAATAATGCCTTATCTATCATATGGTCACCGATAATACAAGAAATAGTCGGGCAACCAGGATCCCCATACTTAGGTGGGGTTATGTGTTGAATAATGGAGCTCACTTGCTCGGTGAGGAAGACTCTCTTTTGCACATGTAGCTTCCGCTTCTGTGTGCAAAGATCCTTCAAAAACTTGGCGTAGCTAGGAACTTGCTTGATAGCATCGAGTAGTGGGATATTTATGTGGACTTGTCTAAAAATTTCCATTACATCGGTTACATTTGTTCCTTTCTTTGCAGGAGCTAACCGTGATGGAAACGGGGCTCTAGGCAAGTAAGATGCCTGAGTGGGGTCAGAGTCAACATGAGCATCTGTAGAAGGTGAGGCTTTATCAGCCTCCTTATCAGATGGAGATACAACCTGTTTTGACTTAGGCGTGGATGCACCAATACTCAAATCGATCATTTGTACTCGATTGTCAACCTGTTTTTCACTCCTAAGGGTAGTAATAGATTTGACATCTTCATTGTAGGACTCAGATGTACTACCAACTGCGAATTGACCCTTTGGGTTTGGAACAGGTTGACTAGGAAATCTCCCTGGCTCTCTCTCAGAAGAAGACTGAGTAATCTTACTCACAGCTATCTCAAGTCTTTGAGTCGTGGCTTTCAACTCAGATATTTCCTTAGAATTCTGATCCATTATACTTGCTGAGCGGTGCAAAAGCTGATTAATCGTTTCCTCTAAACTTGATGTGTTGGATGGATGAACTTGGTTATGGTGGGGCCCTAACAGGGCCAGGGGCTTGAGGAGCCTGGGAAACAACAACAGGTCCTCCTTGGTGTGGGCCATGGGCCCAGGAGAGACTTGGATGTTTAGCGAACCCTGACTGGTAATAGTTAGGTTGCGGATGATTGCCAGGTCGCCGTATCGAATTAAAAGCGTTGACTTGCTCAGCATAGTATGCGGGATAATCGTTTTGCAAGTCACAATTAGCTATTGAATGATCAGGACTCGAACATGCAACACATACTTCAGATGAAGCGTTTGCGGGAAGTGCAGGTTGAGTCAAATTCAAGAGTGCATCTAATTTTTGAGTCATGGTCATAACATCCGTCTTTAACTTTGAGGCAGAAGGGGGTTGGACAGATGTATCTCTAACTTCATATATACCACCCTTACGCCTATCAGACTCCTTTCTCGAATAATCCCATTGCTGAGAATTTTCGGAAAACGTCTCAAAGAATTCCCAAATTTCACTGACACTCATTTTCATTAATGACCCACCACTAGTGGCATCAATCACACGACGGTTTTGAGGGGTTAAACCGTCTTGAAAGTATTGAACTAGCCGCCACTTCTCGAATCCATGATGGGGACACCTTACAATGAGCTCATTGAACCTTTCCCAACATTCATAAAAATGTTCACCCTCTTTTTGTTGAAAATTAGATAAATCTCGTCGGAGGGCATTTGTTTTATGAACGGGGAAGTATTTTGTCAAGAACTTTCTTGACAACACATCCCATGATGTGATGGATCCTATCTCTAATGCATTTAACCACGATTTCGCCTTGTCTTTCAGAGAAAAGGGAAATAACCTAAGACAAACCGAATCATCAGAAAAGTTTTGGTACTTCAGGGTAGCGCAGATGTCAAGAAATTCTTTGACATGAAGATAAGGGTCCTCTTTCTCAAAACCATAAAAAGTGGGCAAGAGATGAATAATAGATGGTTTGAGTTCGAAACTATTTGCACTTGTCTCAGGTAAGACAATGCAAGATGGAGCACTACTAGGAAGAGGGGCGAAGTAATCCTTAAAGGCCTTCCCCTCAGCCATCTCAGTGGACGAGGATGATGAACCTAAATAGGTAATGGGGACTTCAACGAACTCTTCGAATTCTTGTCAAACAAGTCTACTCTTATAATCACGCACCCAAGTATGCATAAACCAATGGACAACGAAGGTGCAAAGTCAACACTCCTAAATAAATTTTTTTTAAAGCACTAACTCTAAAAATATACACAGACTTACACGCAATCAGCAACCAAAAAATGCACAAGAAACATGCCTCCCTAAGCAATCAACGTTTTTTAGATCAATTATCTTTTTATTTTTGGGGGACAATTATTTCTTATGTAATCTTTATGAAAAAGCAATGGGTGCTACAAGTTGATCCTAAGAGTGTACACTTTACACCACAAAGTTCAAAATCAGTAGGCTAGAGTTTTGTTTCAAAGAAACCAGATTATCGCACAAGAGAATGAGGTCACAATGGTCCAATTAAGTACTTCCTTGTGCTACCACTCTGTAAGCCAGTAGATGTGAGAACGATGTGACGTTAGATGTACACTTGAGGCTTGTGTTCTTAACCCAAAACAGTTGGTTACACCAATTCTTTTTGTGGATCGTAGTTTACTTATGACTCGGCGTACCGGGTAAATTACCCTTGTGGCAGTGGCCTCTCGGAGTTCATTGAATGATTAAACCCATCGTCACTTTTAGCTTTGGTCAACACAAAATTATTGGATTCACCTTGGTCTTGGTTGTCCTATGAACACCGTACCTAAAAGATGTTCTATCTAACTTGCTAATTGATTTTAATTATGTTAGGATATTGGTTGCACACAGCTGAAGTGATGAGGTGGGGATACTAAGTCCCACCAGTTTCTATTTATAAGCTAGGTCTGCTTATTATGAATTACTAAAGTTTAGCATCCACAATTACAGAAATTTAACAACCAATCACACAATTTCAAACAATTACACCAAGCACCCTGGTTGCTAATACGTTGCGTGTGATAGAAGTACTTACAGTGTGCGTATTCCGTTCTGCACAAAAAAAAGTTAGCACAATTCAAAAAAATTGTCCGACTTATTTTTATCCGTTTCACTCAACACACAAGCACATACAAATAAATTTACTGGTCTTGGTCTTAGAAGTCGGATTTCTAAATCAAAAGAAATTATTGGGTAACAATTAAAATTGTTTCCCTATATTTTCTTTTGACTTAGAGAATTTAGGGTTTTTTTTTGTGATTAAACAAAATGAAAAATAGTAAAGTTTAAAAATTATTACACCACACACTCGTAAAACGATGTGAAAATAAAATTAAAACTCTTCTCACAAAAAAAAAAAAGTAATTGATGGTTAGAACATTGATTTACTCTTCATAGCCCTTGTGTTAGTTTAATGGGTGTATTCATTCTTAGAGATTTTTAGTATACCTTTTTCCATTCTTTGTTAGCCATTACCTAAGCCCCATTACAACCTATTAAAGTCCTAGTTGATCTTAAGAGATTGTTAGTTTCGTAGATGTGGAGATTAAATAAATAAGAACCATGGTGTATGATTAACATTCTCAAAAGTAATTGATATTCCTATCTATGAGATCATATTCATTCCATTCTTGAAAAGTCTGTTCTTCATATTACTATATGTGAGATGATTGTTTTCCATTATTTACTCTTTTCCTCACATATAAACTGAGTGAAATAACAAATCTCTGAGTGTTTTATTGTGAGTGACATGAGAGGTTTGAAGTCAAAACAAACTTTCTAAAGGAGATTTAGTAATTGTTTTACTCTGAAATAAAAAGTTATGTTGATATGGCCATGCACACACACACTTCGAGTTGGGAATAATTGATGAAATTTATTTAACCTTTGGGTATTATTAAATTGTTGTGAGACTCTTTGATATATTATTGTGAGACTGTTAGCTATTTTCAAAAAATTTTGGCAATTAAATTCTTGCTTTGAGGATAATAGATTGAGTTACCATGTTTTGGAAATTTATGAGTAATAATGTTTGTGGGTAACATTTCTGGAAACCCTCACGAGACTATAACTCGTCCACTAGAGGTAATCTAGGGGTTTAAAGCCTTGTTGCACGTTTAAAGTAAGTGCAACCGATGATTCCTGCGAAAGTGAGTTAGATTTTATTTTATTGTTTTGCTCGAGGACTAGCAAAATATAGGTTTGGGGGTATTTGATATTCACATAATTATTATGTAATATATCCCTTAATTTATATATGTTAGTGTTTCGATTATTATATTTTATAATAATTATTTCGTTTTCATGTCTTTGTAGGAATTTGAGCGTGAACGATGAAATCGTATTAAGGCGACAATTTAAAGAATTACAATTGGTCGATTCTAGTGGTGGTACAAAGTAGAGGGACACATATCTAAACCTAACCCTAATAAACCTAGGTCCACCTAATTTAACCTAAGCCCAAATAAAAAAAAATGCTAACCTAAAAACCCAAGCCCAATATAATATGAGAACCCTATTTAGCTCCCCCCCCCCCCCCCCATCTTAGAGAAAAGGGAGGATCATCTCTTATGTAGGGATGGCAGTGGGGCGGATTTTCACGGATATTCGCCCCACCCAATCCGTTTGGGGCGGTTTTGGATATGGCTGAATGGGTTTTCGGGTGGTTTCGAGTATCCAAAAAATATCCGTTCACTATTCGGGGCGGATACGGATTTGACCATATCTGCCCCACGGATATCCGTTTAACTAACAAATTTACAAAAAAACCCTTCTCCTATATAAAGGATTAACCTTTTACTGTTTTTCACAAATCACACCTCACACCCTCACCAAACGCTCCCCTCACCCTCATCATTTTCATTTCATTCGCTCCCCTCACCCTCACCAAACGCTCCTCCCCTCACCCTCACCAACTCCCTCTCACAGACAGAGAGACAGAGAGAGCACAAGCTCTCGTCTCACTCTCAGAGCAGCGTCGCCCTCCCTCACACCACGTCGCCTTCCCTCACGCAGCGCGGCCGCGATTAGCGAGATCTGCCTCCATCGCAGAGAGATTAAAAGTTTCCTGCTATCTGCCTGCCTCCCTCACACTGCGTCGACCTTGAGAGGTCCCTCACACAGCGTCGACCGCGAGATCTGCCTCCATCGCAGAGAGATCTCCCTCTCACAGAGATTGCCCCTTCTCCTTCTCCAGATCTCCTTCTCCTTCCCCAGATCTTCTCCAGATCTCCAGATCTCCTTCTCCTTCTGATCTGATCTTAGCAATAAGATCTTAGATCCAGATCTAAGATCCGATCAAATTTGATCTTGGATCTTATCAAATTTGATCTTCGATCTGATCTCTGATCTCGATCTCGATCTCAGATCATCACATCATCAGATCAGATCAGATTTCAGATATCATCATATCTGATGAGATCTCGATCTGATGAGATTTCGACCTCAGATCTGATCTCGACCTCATCAGATCTTGACCTCATCAGATCTCATCTGATCTCGATCTCGATCTCATCAGATCTGATCTGATCTGATCTGATCTCCATTTCGATCTATCAGATCTGATTTTTTTTGGTAATTTGTTGTAATTTTAGATCGAATTTGTTGTAAATTTTAGATTTTTTTTTTTGTAATTTGTTGTAATTTTTTTATATTAGAGATTCAGAATCAGATATCTGATTTTTTTTAAATTTGTTGTATGTTTTTTTTTAATTTGTTGTATGTTTTTTTTTTTAATTTGTTGTATGTTTTTTTTAATATTTATTGTATGGTTTTTGTTTAATGCATAAATGATCGTAATAGGTAATACTGTAGAAAGAAATTTTCATGCGGATATCGGGGCGGGGCGGATATCAGCAAATCCGTCTGGGGGCGGGGGCGGTTTTGAAAAATATTACCAAACGGATATGCGGGGCGGATTTTAATCCGCGCAATTTTCAGCGGGGCGGGGATGGATTTGCTTAAATCCGCCCCATTGCCATCCCTACTCTTATGCTCTCTTCTTCCAGATCATTTCTCCTTTTCCACGTTCTTTTTCCCCTCCTCTCTTTTTCAGCCACCACACCACTCCACCCTGTAATACCTGTTATGAGTTTTTTTTGCATTTTTTTTTTAAAATTTATGCAACCTGTAATATATGCTTCCTACCTGTTAATACCTGCAAAAATAAAAAAAATAAAAACAAAAACAAGTATCAAAACTTCTTAGACTTAAAAGAAATAACTAAAAAAATAAAATCAAGCCTATCCTAAAAGCAAAAGCAAAAGCAATCTATATCTGACCTATTTTTTTTTTTTTTAAAACCTAAACTACAAATTAGTGAAAATAAACTCTTGAATTCAATTACACCGTTACAGTCCCCGGCAACGGCGCCAAAAACTTGATGCAGATTTAACTAACCTAAATAAATAGGTTAATTTAACCTAATTTTAATAACTGCAAGTGCACAGTGTCTAACTGGTAGACAATGGCAAGTACAGGTTGATCCCACAAGGACTGTGGTTGCAATTAAATTTCAGAGTTTATTTAAACTAATTTAAATTGGGGTTACAGCAATTAAAATATCTAAACTAAAAATCAAATTAAAAACAAAATAAAAAGTTTTAAAGAATATGAGAAGGGAAACCAAGGCATTGAATCCACCACAGGTTCTTTGAGATTTGTGTAATCTAAATTATTATTTTCAAGAATTAACATGACTAACCTAAAGATTAATCTAAGTCCGCAATTGATTTCAGCAAAGGTATAAACCCTTAGCATTGTGTGTGCTACGGCACACACAATCACAGATTTATTTTAATTAATCCTAAACCTCTAGCATTGTGTGTCTTCTTACGGCACACACAATCACAGATTCAGATTAATTGATTAAATCAGGCTTTTTGAATTTCAACAAAGGGTACTTTAACTACTGACTAGTCTAGATAATTAATTAGGACATAATCGGTGAAAGCAAATTATTGAAAATCATAAATCAAATGTGTTTAACGTTCAAGCATAAAGAAAATAATAAATTTAAATACACAAACTCTAGGAAATCTCGTGGTTTCATCGTAGCCTTGGCGAAGGGTTTAGCTCTACATGGTAGCGGTGGTCACAGCATCATTGGAGGTGGAAACCATCTCTGCATGGATGCGAATCCCGAGAAAAGAGCTGCTAATGGCACTGTGGTGGCTCAGAGTGAACACCGGGGTGCAAATAATGAAAACAGATTTTCAAATCAGTTTTCTCCCGCCCGAAAATCGCGCGACTCTTCAAAGCTTCGTCTCCAGCGCGACAGCGTCTGCTCCGCTCCTCGCAAGCTTCCTCTCCTACTCCAACCTAGTTCTGAACCTGCAAAACGAGAGAGAAAAAGTGAGGAAGCAATGAGATAAGAAAACAGACAGAAAAACAAACAGAGATCGGAGTTGCAGAGCCCTATTTCTCCTGTCGAAGTGTGTCGCTTGCGACGGTGGTCGGGAGAAAGGGAGGCAGGAAGGATGTCGAGACGAAGAGATGCCGAGAGAGGGAGGAAGGTCATGTGGCGAGGCGGAACAGAGTCGTGGTGAGGCTCTGTTTCGCGACGGCGGCGGCTGATGGCGTGGTTGCGTGGTCTGTTCGTAACGGTGGTCGTGAAAAGGAGAGAGAAACAGTGAGAAAGAGAGATGTAAACAGGAAGGAGGCCGAGAAAGGGGAGACACAGGGGCTGCGGTTCGTGAAGGAGGATAAACAGGGACTGTTGTGTGCGCAAGGTGGCTGTGGTGGTGCTCGGGTGATGGCGGAGAAGGTGGTGCTCGATGGTGGTGGTGGTTGTGTGGCGTGATGACGTGAAACAGGGTTGTCACGCCCCCTGTTTCAGTGGGATGAAGGAGGAGGTGGTTGTTGGCTGGGAGAACGAGAGAGACGACGAGATGAAGGGTGATGGCGGGATTATCACTGTCGGCTCTCCTATCAAGCGAGGATTGCCGGCAGGGTGGAGTGGTGTGGTGGCTAAAAAAGAGAGAAAGGGAGAAAGAACGTGGAAAAGGAGAAGGGATCTGGAAGAAGAGAGCATAAGAGATGATCCTCCCTTTTCTCTAAGATGGGGGGAGCTAAATAGGGTTCTCATATTATATTGAGCTTGGGTTTTTAGGTTAGCATTTTTTTTATTTGGGCTTAGGTTAAATTAGGTGTACCTAGGTTTATTAGGGTTAGGTTTAGATATGTGTCCCTCTACTTTGTACCACCGCTAGAATCGACCAATTGTAATTCCTTAAATTGTCGCCTTAATACGATTTCATCGTTCACGCTCAAATTCCTAAAAAGACATGAAAACGAAATAATTATTATAAAATTTAATAATCGAAACACTAACATATATAAATTAAGGGATATATTATGTAATAATTATGTGAATATCAAAACTTCAGCTCTACTTCTCCAGTTCTAGCAACAATAGTAGAGTGAAAATCACCCAACAACACTTCTTGTCCTCAGCTTCAGAACAGGACTTGAACATTTCTTGATCATAACAGACATGTCGAGAAGCACCAGTGTCAACCCACCATCCCTGGGATCCACCAACAAAATTGATCTCAGAGATCATGGTAATAAGTTGATCTTCAGTTAGGTTCGCCTGCGGAGCAGGACGAGTTCCATTCCGGTAGTTCCTGGCCATATGCCCTGGCCTACCATAGGTATAACATAGGAACTATACTGATTCATTTCTTGACGGGTGTTTTTGTCCATTCTGATTTCGTAGAGGATTCTGATTCTGTTGGTTGCGGTTCTTGTTGTTCTGGTTCTGATGATTATGATTCTGATTGTTTCAATTTTTATTGTGACTCTGATTTTTCGTAGTCTTTCCACCAGGTTACAGATCCACAGGGATAGATTTCTTCGGGTTTGAAATAATCAGAATTTCATATTTCTGATCTTGTTTCTGGACTTCTTTCTCAATCCGAAGTCGGGTAATTAATCAGACTTTCTAGAGAAAACTCTTTGGTTTTATGCTTAAGTGCATTCTTAAAGTCTTTCTAGCTAGGGGGAATTTGTCTATCACAACAGCTACTTGAAATTTTCCATCTAATGTCATTCCTTCAGATATGATATCATGAGCAATTTTCTATAGCTCGTAAAATTAGGCTCGTAAAATTAAGTTTTCACAGATTTATCATCAGTCATTTGGTATTTCAGATAACGACTTACGACATATTTCTTTGTGCATGCTTCCTCAGTGTCATATTTTTTCCTAAGGGATTACCAAATATCCTTAGCAATTTTTTTAAGAACAGTAATAATCATACATTTCATCAGAGAGACCATTCAAGATAAAATTCTTACACAAGAAATCATTTTCAATCCAACGATCTAATTCCTCAGTGAAAGTTTTATCAGGTTCAGCAAGCAATTCAGATTTTTCAGCATTACAGATATAAGTGACCTTTTGCGTGGTTAAGAAAAACAACATTTTTGTCTCCACCTTTTAAAATGTTGGCCCTCAAAACGAAAGGCCCTATTTAGGTCCTTAGAAGCAAGTTCAAATATAGTATACATGGCAGATATAAACGTCTTAAAATTGTTGGAAATATAAATGTTGCAATTTAAAAGATAGGAACGAGTTACCAATTTTTCTTGCGGTGAGTCGCGGACTAGGTCGCTCTCTTTAAGACGTTTTGCGGCTCTGCCCAAAATTGTGCAAGCATTCTAAAAGCCCCACCATCCCCAGGATAAAACAGCTAAGAAATATTATATGTCTCGTTCAATCAAATGAACCGTTGATGAACGGAATACTATCCACCCTTAATTTCCTATTGCTCAGAATCACAAAATCATGCTAAAAAACAAAAGACTCTGTAACTTGTTGCTTAAAAGCTCTGAACTTCGAAGAGTTTATAGGAAACAAAATTGTAGAACTCTCTCGATAGAAAAGACTGTACAACAAAATTGTATTTTGATGTCTAAAACTCGTTTTTGTGTTTGTATTTATAGGCAGAAAACAAATATGTTGAAGGCAAAAATCTCGATTTTGGCAGCGAATTTTGCGGATAAAATCAGGAACAAATCATGGAGGGCGTGGGAGAGAAGATTGACTTAGTCTTCTTCTCTTTAGCAAAACAGCAAAAAGATATTTTTATTTTAAATAAACATTTCAGTAAAAAGAATGGGGTATTATGAAATAACCTAACCCAACTTGGCTCGGCCAGATGGCGGCGCATGGAGTGAACTAGCATTGGTCTATCTCTCCTCTCCTCACAAAAGTGTGTGTACCCCCAAGGGGTTCGAGCCCAAGTCCAAACACTTTCCTTATAAACTCCACAATTAGTTACATAGAAGATATGAGACTACATATGAAAGAGAAATTCAAAGATCAAATCCAGATTCAAACCCATTTATTTTTGTTTTAAAAATTCATTCATTCAACATATGCTGTCACTAACGAAATACAACCAAGGAACTTGACCACAGATATGCAGTTTCAATACAGGGACAACATGATCAAATACATTCGCCCCAGTGACTTGAATGAACGTGGGATAGAACTATATACACATTCAGTTGTCCAGTTCGGTAGAGATGTATGAAGTTCTACAATTCATTGGAGAGGATTTCCCAGGTAAAATGTACAAGATGGATCTAGCCATGTGTATCTCCCATGGTTGGAGATGCTCCAACAAATGAAATGTGTCAACAAATGCAAGCTTCTGCATAACACATGATTTGATGGGCAAATGGCAATACACTTTGGTTTGAATGGTGAAACGATTTCATATCTGCTGAGTTATCTGATTTGTACATTCACTACAAAATCTCGCTAAAAACTACTCAAAATTGGTGTCTCAAATGTGGCTTACTAACATCAACATTCATGTAATCTTGGGGCAAATAGCAAAGTTGAAAAAGGGGTTCAAACCATACTAATATGTTGCTAAGGGTTCCTGGGCATATTTTCTATTATGTTTCGGTTTTGTTCAGAGTTGAACATGCATGGGATCAAACAACTGTTTGCAAGAGACTGGTAAAGATTCAGGGCTGAAAATTTTGCAATCAAGATATCCTTGTCTCATAAAAATAAACTCAATTCATCAAAAATGGGTCTCAAAATACTTAAAGATGAATGTAAAAGGAACAGTATAGTTCTTCACCTTATTGATTACACAATGTTAGATACATATGACAAATCCAACTATAGAAGCATAAGGCAAATGATGCATTGTGAAACCACTTTAGGTTCCTTTCTAAATGCCCAAATTGTCCAATAATTGGTGATGATCACGACATCCATGGCCTTCTACATATACAATACTATTTCATACTCCCTAATCACATGATCAGATTATATATATGATTTTGAAGCGCAGAAACGTACAGCTCAATGGAATAATCAAGGTAACGGATTCTTGAAAACTCACTGATCAAATATACATCAATATTAATCCTATTGAGTTTGATTGTGGCACAGATTATACTTGGGGAACGAGTATGCAAAAATTACAATTATTCAGCCATTTTTCCTACAAATTCTGCACAAGTATTGAGTATCTATTGTACACATCCAGTCAGATGATATGAATGAAGTGGTTTGTATGTTCAAGGAATTATAGCTACTACAATTACAGTCTCAGTACATGAACAACGAGTCTTACCCTACATAATCAATTGCATGCTCAGATTGAAAATGAGATAAAAATATGTACACAGACAAGGACAGATTCAGCACACTATTTTTCACATCACTTCCCCTTTAGATAAAAATAAATAACCCTGTTCTACAGAGGCTACTTTTAATATATAGTGTTGCGAGGAGGAATCCTAAACGCTTTCTATGCTTCAAAGCTGGGTGGAGGAGTTAAAGTAAAGGAAAATGTATAAATGTTCATATTTGGTATACACTGCCATTGCATTCAAGGGCTGATCGACAAACCATGTACAAGCGAACTTTAAGCACCAAGTGTCCAGGAAATAGATACTGGATAAATCGTAGCAGGACATGGAGAAGTGTTAACATAAATTAGACATTAGTCATTCCTTGTGAAATCAGTCTAGTATCACTAATACATTGCACACGCATTCATAATCTATCAATCAAGAGTTTCAAGGAATTTGAACATGAAATAAAATGTAAACATATGGCGCAACATCATATAAACAGAATCTTTTACAGGAGATGAAAAAGTAGAACACATTCAGACATAAGCAAATACGTAATATGATTTCACAGTACAGGTTTGGCTATACAATTAAGTAGATTACCAGATCCAATATATATTTGTTACACTGAGAAGATAATGTCTTGTTGGGCACATTATCCTTATAATCATGAACATAACATAAACAAACATCACTTCCTATTGAATTCTTAGTAACTTTCGGCTTATGTCTCTGACTTTGGTGACATGGTCAGCATCACCAAATTATTATAATTCCTTATTACAAGCAATAGAAAGAGCAAGAGTTGTAACCCAATGAAAAAGATTGAAAATGTGTTCTTAATTTGGCAAAAGTTTGAATGCATATACAGAAGTCAAGAAAATATTAGATTATTGCATCTAAAATCATTGTATTATCCACAATAGTCAGCATGAGACACAAAATTGTTAGGCAGAAATCCTGCAGAATCCCAATGAACAATATAAAATCAAACCAGTGTGGCATGGGAAGGATGAATCAACCATAACAAACAACAAAAGATAATACATATACAATCGATTTCAAGTATTTTAGGCATTTTAACATCACATGTTGATCAATTTGAATAAACAACGATTAAGAACCAAATAAAATGTCACAAAAGGGAAAAAATGGCTAATGGGCTAAATGAGTGTATCCTATAATAAAAAATATCGTGCACATACAATGCCTAATAGGTGGAAACATGGGGTGCATAAACTTGAAGATGACTAAACTAAAAACCCTAATGATAGTTACAGTTTTAAGGAAATGCTTCAAGTTCAAGTCCAGCTCTAATTCCAACAAGAACTTGAGAAGCATTAATGGCTATGACATCATGTATTCATGGGAGCTTACAGAGAACTGCTCAAGAAGTAGACTACTAGGTAGATAGTTATATAGCATATAGGAAGACCATAAGGTATGGGGATAATGACATCCATGAATTGTTTCCTTTCTCTACTTAAGAAAATGATGATAGTGACTTTGCAACAAACATGTGCTCTTGTTTGTAAACAAACAAAATTCCATGTATCAAGCTTGATCTCAAAAAATTCAACAGTAACTCACTTAACCACAAATTTATTTCTAATGAAGCTTGAGAAGACCCACAACCTATAGGTCTATAAAAGAAAAGATCAACCTAGTGAAATAGCTGGTCCGAGTCAGTACTCACTAACATCAAATCCATCAAATCACACTCACTACAATTTCACAAGAATCGTACAACAGGAGTGTGAACTTAGGGAGGGGCATATGATAATAACATATATTAATTTAGGACAAGCAAGATGTTTACACTATAACTATATAAAGAATAGATTCAAACTAGATTATATGATCCCTATTTAAACATACTTTTTTAGCTTTTAAGACATAACCAGAATTATTTGCTTGCTTTATTTGCTTCCTTGCATAAAATTTAAAAGAAATGGAACCAAAGAAACAAGAAGCTAGTAAGAGCTGCTTGCTACAGCAAGCAAGCTGATCAAGTTAGACTACACATTTAATTACATGAATAGAAACTTAAGTAGCATCATAATTAGTAGAGAATTAATTAGGAGAAGATGACCATAAATGATTGAAAATTATCTTCTCCTAGATCAATTTATTGGGTTACCATAGGGAGGTGCGGCAGCTCCTCCAAGCAATCCACCACCAGAGGCTGCAGCATAGACATCTGATGGATCAATAACTGGAGATGAAGAAGAAGGCCCATTTCTTCCATTGACATTGACACCACCATTACCACCTCCTCCCAAATGCAAATCAGATATATTTGGAACCCTTCTCTCCCTTCAATCCCTTGATCATAAAGAAAACCTTTAAACACATGCCCACCAATCTTCACTACTGCTTGGTATGCATACTCATCTTCTCCATCGTCAATGGCTGTCACTCGCACACACTTGAACACTGCCGGTGCTCGCACTTGCCTTGGCAATGTCTCTTTAAAACTTGCATCTGTACATACAAAACAAACATCCATAAGAACACAAAAGAGAGAAATCCATTCAACATGTATATAAATATGAAAAAATATGAGCAAGAGATTATAGTACATCCCATTGTTTAACTTGTTCTGATCCATAGATCATAACAAGAAAATCCATTAAAACTTCTTTCATGTATACATTTATAACGAGAGACCCATTTCAACTTCTATTGATATATAAGACCATCAAAAGAGAAATCTATTTGAACTTCTTCTGACCCTATAAGACTACATCAAAAGAGAAACCCATTTCAACTTCTTCTGACCTATAGTACTAATTTGGATTTTTCATGTATAAGATGTGAACAACAAAAAAACACACTCATTTGAATTTCTTTCAATAAAAAAGAGATATACCCATTGATCTACAAGATCATAGGAGAGACACCCACTGAAATTTTTTTAGAATTTGAATTTGATAAAATAACAAATAAAAAACAACACCATTTGAAGTGTTTTGATCTATGAAATCACAACCAATAAAGAGCTAGAGAAGAATCTTAACATACCTTGGTGGCTAGAGCTAGTATCTAAGCTTCTAGGGGGAGTAGTATTAGAAGTTGAAGTATGTGAATTTGTAGTGTGAGACAGTTTAGGTTTCTTGACAGCAGAAGAAGACCCAGAAGAACCAGCAGTAGCAACAGCAGTGGTGGTAGTACATAGCTGACGTTCACGACGCCGAGCCGCAGGGACCCATGTGCTTTTCACGTGAGTAGCACAATCAAACCCACGGCTCTTGCAGCAAGTCCTACATCTCCTATGAGTACAATCCTTCTTTGCTTGGTTCCCGCAATCTTGGCATGTCATCGCCGCTGTTTGCACCACCACTCCTCCAGTACCACCACCACCACCAACCCCAACCCCAACCCACCAGTTAGAAAATTCATAGAAGTGGCTGTGTGATCAAACATGGATGTGGGTTTCTTCAGATATGATTGTTGTGTGTTTTGCCAGAACTGAATCCCCCCACCACCACCACCACTGTTACGATTCCGATTATTGTCCCCATCTTCGATTCCCATGGTTGGAAGACAAGGGGCAGTGGTGAGGAGTGGAATCACACCAACACCAAGGGCAGTGTTGGAATTTGAAATGGGGTCATGGTTAATTTGGTGGTCATTGTGGTGGTGGTGGTGGTGGTGGTGGAAGGATGAAGCTGGTGCAACCACCACCACATCTCCACCTCTAATACCCACCATTCCCATGTTCATTTCAGGTGGGAGCCCATAGTTGATAGGTCTAGTTGCTGTAGATGAAGATAAACCCCAACCACCACCACCACCACCACCTGTATTGGTGCCTCCACCACCCCCACCACCAGTCGAAAAGCCGAGGGAGAGATCATCAGCTCTCCCAGTGGGTGAAGAGGAAGAAACCCAATCGGCAAAAGCTCCGGAATCTGAAGGTAGCCTCCTTGTAGTAGCCACAACTGCTACAGTACTGACAACAGGCTGCTGTCAAAACTTTGTGAATGCTATTGTTCTTGTGCAAGTGATGATCACCTTTCTTTCTTTCTTCAACAACAAAAAGCAGTTCAGGAAACAAGGAAAAATGGAAAGATCAGAGTACTCTATGTGTGTGGGGTGTTAGATTAAATTACATCTTTCTTCTACGCTTCCATTACTGCTCTGCAACTGCAACTGCAACTGTTGCAGTTTGTGCAGCTAGCAGAAGAAGAAGAGTGGAGAGTGTAGTAATAACGACCTCTGCTGTTGTTCTTGTGTTTATGCTCTCTCTCTCTCTCTCTCTCTCTCTCTCTCTCGTGAAGTTGTTCTTTCTTTATTTCTTGTATGTGTGTCTGTAGTGAAACTTTGAGTGTGGTTTGGTCCCCTAAAAAGGGGACTGGTGTTGTATAAAATAATGAGGGTGTAGATATGTTGCAGTACGAGTGGTGCGGTAGCTAACAGCAATATATTGCTTAGATCCCACGTTCTTGTCTACTTGCTACTACACAATTTTTTTTGGCAAATATTATGCCCATTTTTATTTGTGTTTTGAACGTGAATTGATGATTGGTATTTATTAGGTCATCATGCATGGATCGGATATATATATATATATATATATATATATATATATATTTTTTTTTTTTTTTTCCCTTCTGTTAGAAGCATGTAAGCATATAAAGGACAGAACCGTTGGGTTGTTATAGCAATGAGATTATGAGCCTCATAATTAAGGCTTATACAAATAAAATTACAAAACCAATGGTTGTGAAGAGGAAACAGTTTTTATATACTGCTATTGAGTGCAGCCACGCCCAGTTCATGACTGTTTTATGTTGTCGTTGATCATCATGTAATAGAGTAAAGTGTCCATGAGCTTCCCATCAAAAAATATGTTCTTCGCTGCTTAGCTTGGATAAAAAGAATGGTCGCTTCAGCTGCATAGCACTCCGCCATGGTATTATCCATCACTTTCACTGTAATCGTTTAAACAACTCGTGCTAGCACCTCACCATGCATATTGACCGCAAAAACTCTATCGCTCCCTGATATTAGGCCCAAAAATTAACATCGTATGTGACCAATAATATGTCTGAATTCAGGGAATGTGGAATAGGTTTGAGCTGTAAGGATCTAAGGTTAAGTCTATGATATCTAACTGAATGAATTGAGTCTGTATCATTGTTATCTGGGTATTTGCCAACTCAGCATGGGGCCAATAGGAAATGTCGAGGAGGAAACAAAATTATCCCAAGTGTCAATCACAATTATTTAAAGGGTCATGAAAATAGAGACTGCATCGTTAGCGTCTCCAGAGGTGAGGACGCCCCCAATGACTTGCGGTGATTATTTCCTTATATAAAAGAGTTGAGAAAAAACACGAATGCTATCATTTAAAGTAATGCAAAGTTGCAAACGAATTGAAAAATAAGGCATTTATAAGTTATTTTGAAAACTATGAGTGTTTACAAGTGGAAAGGCATTAATCACACTGTAACCAGAAAACTTTCTCAATTTCGATTATGCAATGCTTAAATTTACAATGGCCAACAATTACAATAATTAGAATCAAATCAATAAATCAATAATATAATGTGTATGATTCCTATCAACAGTATTCATAATAGACATTAATTTTCTATATCATAAAGTTGGATTATTCAAGACTTTTTACTCGGTGGTACAGCTATATTATTGTGCTGCATGAGAATAGAATCAATGTTATGATTTATTGTTGCTTATGGTTTGAAAAAAAAAAGGTGTATCACGGAATAATGATAAATTATTTTGTTTTTATTGAATGCAATAAGAAACCAATTAATTATTACAAATTTACAATCATGCATGCATTTCATCAATTCCAAATATTTGTGTTTTGGTGTTTACCAAAAGAAAATTACCAAACACACAAACTAAAAAAATTATGCATGAAGACAACCTTCTACTCACGAAAATTTATGCATTGTACGTTTCTAAATTGTTTGGGTGAATGCCTGGACATGAAAATTTTCGCATAGGTGTCATTGTTTACTAATTGAAATTTTCGTGTAAATACAATTTTTTTTAGCATGATAATTTTCGTGTGTACTTGTTTATGATAAGTTGTAGAGGTGTTTCACACTCTGAATGTGTACGTAAATTTTTATTTATTTTGTTATTAGATCCTTATCAACGGCTATACGCATGTTGTATGGGTCATCTTCTTCACTCAGATAGTTTCAAGTTGGAGAAACCTCCATGACGAGAATGGCGGAGGTAGAGATATCTGACAAAGATATTTAAAAGAAAAAAATGAAGAACGGACAATAGAGCGCTCGAAAATCGAGTAGATTGCTTGTGTTGGGTTCTCTGCGACAAAATCCTAGGGGTTATTGAAACTAAAAGTTTTTTTTTAAAAAAAAAAAAAACTTTGATTTGATTCTACAAAAAGTCAATTATCCATCGAATCCAATATTGAGTGAATGTATGAGCAATCGAGACTTTTGTGAGTCTGTATACGAAGTATCTTATGCCCTTTACATCTACTAGAAAGAGAGATATGAGCTATGGATGAACGCTTCAGAGAACGAAAAATAAATTTATCGAAAGAACCCTTGAGAGAGCTACAAAGCAGTCAAAGTTGTTGGAGCAGGGTGGATGAGTTTTTATTTGGTGAATCCCTGATTCTAGGGAGAAAGGTTCTTGGTGAATAAGGGCTTCGAGAGAAGAAATCCTCCTATGAGACTCCTTATTTCTCTCAATAAAAAGGTTTTTGATGTTTTTATACGTGGGTGTGAAAAGAGCAATTTGTGGGAAAAAATGTTTATGTGAGTGTGGAAAGAGGAACACGTGGTTGCGAATAATAGCTTCTTATTTCAAATAGAATCAACCAAACTAAAAAAAAAAAAAAAAAAAAAGGTGCAAGAGAGCATAGTCAATGCATTTATTAAAACAAGGGAGCTAGCTATCTAACTATTTAGCACGTGAAGGACAAGACAATTTTTTTTTTTTTTTTTGGTTGATTATTGTTTTGCTCCCATCTAAACCATTCATGTTTTCTGCTCTATAGAAACCATAGACAGGCACAAAGCTTCAGCTCACTTTGCCTCATCCTTTCAGAGAGATGAGATGTGAAAACTAAACGGGAAGGAAGGATGCATGAATGTGGCCGAATGAAGAAGCCCTTCAATCAATTATGAAAGCTGGGGAGCACTCTCATTGGTCACAAACAAAACCAAAGCAAGCCAAACATTTTGATTTTCTCTTCTGTTTGTTCAATCAATATACAGTGGGGTCCAATTCGGAACCGATTAATTCTACGATTATGACATTAATGTCAAACTTTATTTTCTTATCGCACATGTTAGAGCTTGACATTACCAACATGCTTATTTCTTCCTCTCACAGCCACCCTTTACCACTTTTTCTAAAGCCCTTTGATTTTGATGTTGGTAGCTAGGTTAATCAAGAGCCATATTTAGTTAATGGAGCACTAAGGCATTTCCAATATAGAGGAAAGTTTGAGGGGAGGTCCCTATTTTCTAACCTTGGACTATATATCATATTTACATTCAAACTAAATGTGTAGTAGTAAAATGGCTTATGAGGTCGATTGAGTTTTGCTTCCAAAATACTATGTGTTTTGGCGTGAGGTCTCGATCGGAGTTGTGTAGCTCTTAACCTTATATATATGAATAATTCTAGAGGGTCCGTGTTGATAGCATGGGAGACTGTTCGGACCCTCCCAGGCATGTGCCTGAGAGGGTGTTTGGCACGTGAACCCAACACCTCGGCTCCAAGAAACTTTTAACCTCTTCAAGCTCCTCCTCGTGCGCAAGTGGAGCTTGCGCTTCCTCTGGCAAGCTCCTCTTCCTGCACAAGCAGATCTGCGAATCTGGCCAAGCTCCTATGCTCTGCTCGCTCCTCCTCACGCCAGATCTGCTCCTCGTCACGCCTCCTTCTCTTCTTCTAGTACATTTTCAAACCTACTTAATATCTTGAATTATACTGAAAATGCTGCAAAATCTGGTGTTTGGTTTGATAATCCTGAAATTATACTCAGTCTCCCCGGGGTATTTGGTTTGATAATCTGCAAAACATGGCGTGAAGTAATATCTTGCAAAAACCAACCAATTCATGATAATCCTGCAAAACATGATGTGCAGGGTTGGATTTGATTAGATTATGCTCTTTTTTACACCCAAACTCTAGAATGTGTTTGGTCTATATTCGGTTTGATAATCCTGCAAACGTCCTCTCGATTTATGCTTTTACAATATGAAGCATGTATCACAATGCATTGTAGACGGTGTATTTTGTTGTTGTTGTTGTTGTTTTTTTTTTTTTTTTTTTTTTGTATAAACCCAATCATAATTTTAGCCTAGTTGTAAAGCATTTTAAATATTAGCTAATTTGTACAGTCTACTCCTTAAATGTGAAAATTTCTGAGAATAATAATTTTTTTGTCATGGAATTATATTTTTATTGTGTTTTGATATGTGTTTCAATACACATGTAGATACTTTTACGTATATATCTGATGATAACTACCCCTTTAATAGGTTCATTAAGAATAAACATTAGAAGAGATAAGGGATGGATAGTGTAGAATATATTGAATTGATGGAGAATGAAAAAAATTTAGAAAAGATAAAGGATCCTACAGAAGGGATGAAATTCAGCGGCATTGATGAATACAAACGTTATTATCATGATTATGGTAATAAATAGGATTTCCAGTGAAAATAAAGAATACAGAAAAAGATGAAAATGGAAAAACTATATTCTTAACGCTTGCATGTGGTCGGTCTAGGCAGCATACAAGTAAATCGCAAAGTGTTGTAAACAAGCGGGGTACAGCTAAATGTGGATGTATGGCTAAAATTAGAGGTAAAATACTCAATGATGGTGATGTGTTAGTGTCAAAAGTAACAGTTGATCACAATCATGAATTGAGCCACAAAAAATCAAGATTTTATCCGAAAAATAGAGTTATGAGCTCATATGTGAAGAAGAAGCTGGATTATAATGATAGGGCTGGTATTAGGCCAAATAAGAATTTTACTTTATGTGTGGTTGAAGCAGGTGGTCATGATATTCTGCAATTTTCTCAGAAAAATTGTTACAGTTATCTGGATAAAATGAGGAGGTTGAGACTTGGGGAGGGGGATGCGGAGGCCATTCAAAACTACTTCCAAAAAAATGCAAGCTAACAATGCTAATTTCTTTTATATGATGGATTTGGACAATAAAGGGAGATTGAGAAATGTCTTTTGGGCTGATGCATGGAGCAGAGCAGCTTACAAGGAGTTTGGAAATGTTGTTACATTTGACACTACATACTTAACAAATAAGTATGACATGCCATTGCTCCTTTTATTGGGGGTGAACCATCAACGGTCAGTCAATTCTTTTGGGATGTGGATTGATATGTGGTGAGGCCATTGAAGAGTTTGTTTGGCTTTTCAAAACTTGGCTTGTGTGTATGAATGACAATGATCCGATCGCTATAATCACTGATCAAGATAGGGCAATGAAAAGAGCCGTTGAAATTGTATTTCCCAACGCACGACACAGATAGTGCTTGTGGCATATTATGAAGAAGTTGCCTGAAAAGTTGTCCGGTTGCAATCATATGAGGCAATCAAGTTTGCAATGCAAATAGCAGTTTACGATTCCTTATCTCATGAAGAGTTTGAAGTAAATTGGCATGGTTTCATTGAAAAATATTGTCTGCAAGAAAATGATTAATTGAGAGGATTATATTTTGAAAGAATGCGTTGGGTGCCAACATATCAAAAATCTACTTTTTGGGCGGGGATGTCTTCAATTCAAATGAGTGAAAGCATGAATGCTTTTTTTGATGGTTATGTAAATTCGAATACCACTTTGAAGCAATTCGTTAAACAATATGAGAATGCACTACGAAGTAAGGTTCAAAAGGAAGCTGAATCGGACTTTAAATCGTATAACCGACTGATCCCTTGCATTACTCCTTATGCAATAGAGAGAACTTTTCAAACGTCCTACACTACAAAAAATTTAAGGAGTTCCAACACGAGATAGCAGGGAATATATGTTGTACAATAAGTAGTAAAGTTATAGATGAAAGTGGCTTTGAGGTATACATTGTTAGACAAGACTTGGTGATAGGAGATAGACAACGTTCAGTCAATTTTATAGTATATTTTAACGTTGCCGACTTCAATATCAAGTGTAATTGTCAATTGTTTGAGTTCAAGGGATTTTATGCAGACATGTATTGAAAGTGTTGTTTGAAAGACATATTCATGTTATACTAGATAAATATGTTCTTCGGAGGTGGAGGAAAGATGTGAAGATGGCTCATACAAGGGTTTAAATTGTTTATTTAGATTGGGGAATGAAGTCTGAAAAATCAAAGGTTTGACAAGATGTGCAGTCACTTCTATGAAATGGCTGACTACGCCGCTGAGGATGAAAATAAGACATGCCAAGTTCATCAATGGATCACTTTGAAAATGGAGCAACTCAAAACTGACGATGGTGATGAGGGTGTTGATTCACATGGGTTTATGGAATTTGGGTCCAACACTACTAGTTCTGGGATGCAACCCACAGTTGAAAATATTTGTAAAAAAATACAAAGGAAAAAAAATAACAAGCAAAAGATCACGCCCTTGAGAAGAATGTGGTATGTTCTGCAATATGTTTTTTTTAAATATTTAATTTCTTAAGTTTAGAATATTAAATTTGTATGTACACATGTCATTTGTAGGGTTGTTCCCATAGTGGAATTGAAAGATCAGAATATTTGACACCGCATTCAATAAATCCAAATACCTAGGTTTGTTTTTAATATATTTACTGATGCGTAACTATCACTTATGATTGTTTACTTATGATTTGTATTTGTCGACTTCAAGGATGAAACAATTGTGTCACAATCTGGTAACGCATTAGCAGGAATGAATCATGTTTATTCGCTCATCTCACAGGTATATAAACCAAGGGGCACACTATTTCGCAATATTGTTGTTATTTTTGCAGTGCAATTCTTTATTGTTTATTTATTTATTTATTTTGGCAGACACCAACTTCAAACAACGACATGAAATTGCCAGACTATAGATGGCTGGGAATTCAAAATGTTTTCACTCTGGATTAGCCTCATGTTCTTTCAAGTTATTTGTTGTTCTTCTTTCTATCTAAAATATGCATAATTTAGATTTGAACTCTTAGCTGAGTTTTCCCATTGGTTAGGCAGGGCTTGATTTGATTAGAACCATGAATGCCAAACCGAAGAGAACCTGAAGCCCTCTTGCACCAGCTCTTGTCAGACATGCATTTGAATGTTGTCAGAAAGAAGGAAGTTGAAATTGAAGAGCTCTGCAAGCTCCATTATGAGGAATTCATTCTTGCAGTTGATGCTGAAGAGCGAGGCCATTAAGATGTCGAAGGTCTTCCAATTTTCAGTCCATATAAGCACATTAGTTAAGAGTCAGGCATTTTGAACTTATGGTTATGGTTGCAATCAGTGTTTTCTGCAATCAGTTGATGAGTTAAGTGTTTCCTGCAATCAGTGTTTGAACTTATGGTTATTGAAAAATGAATTATATTATGAGATGTGATTTGCAAGTGTTGTAAGTTATGGGATGTGATTTGCTAGTGTTGTAAGTTATCTATTGTTGTAAGTTACAAAGATTTGCAAGTGTTGTAAGTTAGGTCAGCATTGTTGTAAGTTAGGTACATTCTCTGTTGTTGTAAGATTTGCAAGTGTTGCAAGTTGTTGAAAATTACATACTACTGGTAGTATTACGAGTCCTTTGTGTGGGCTTGAGAACAAGGAAGTCTTTGGAGGAATAGAGGCAGAATAACTTGAAGGCTGAGATGGAAGTGATAATGACCATGAAGAAAGTCGCAGTGAAACCACAAACGGGACCTCCACCTATCTGGATGCAGAACCTTGTATATATACTGCACAACTTTAACTACTGGAGCTCACTGGAACCTGTTATCGCTAAAATAGAAGTCTGTGTTGCAGCAGAGTTTGCACCTAAACTCAAATATGTCACCACCTGTTTAACTCCACCATGCACCCTAACACATTAGTGATCTTTCTTCTACTTTTCAACGATTGTTGATCAGATTTAGTTTTCTTATAAACATATTGTACATAAGCATCTACAAAACTAGAGGTAGAACACTAAAATGCAGTAGAAAATTAGGGCAATCCAATATAAGCCAATATAAGCATTCCAATCCAATATAAGCATTCCTGCAACTATAACATATAAGCATTCTTATTCCTGATATTAACAAAATGTACATTCATTCATAACATAGCTGAATACACGTTTGAAATACCATTTACAGAGTATTCCAAAAGCTACAAGTTTGGACAAAAAAACTACCATTATCATAAGAAACACCACTAACAGTGCATTAATCAAATCCCTTGTCAATGCCCATTTATCATTGTTCGCTTGAGCTTCACCTGTGCGAGCGTGATACTGATTATTCATATCTTCTCGTAGTTCTTATTTTTCACCACTGCAGCAGATGATGAGTTTGCCTCGTCGTTATATTTCACCACTTCTGAGCGAATCCACTATTTATAACTAGCATGAGCCTCGGCAGCTGAGGCAAACCCTTGTACAAATTACCTCTATACCCTGTTACTTGGATTGAACAATCTTGTCAAGTTGCGTAAATTTCAGGGACATAACCGCGATATACCACATATGCCTTGTATGTCATTGTTGGGTTAAGATCATTATTTCAACATAAAAAATATGTTATTAAGCTATAGATGCCAATAATACAGTAAAAAAATTTTAGCTAATCTTTAAAATGTTTTACAACCAGATTTTTTCTACATGGTGGTCAACCAGCATTTTGTACAAATTAGCTAATCTTTAAAATGTTTTACAACTACGCTAAAATTATGATTGGTTTATACAAAAAAAAAACACATAATCTAATCAAATCCTGCACATCATGTTTTTGCAGGATTATCATGAATTGGTTGGTTTTTGCAAGATATTACTTCACGCCATGTTTTTGCAGGATTATCAAACCAAACACCTCGGGGAGACTGAGTATAATTTCAGGATTATCAAACCAAACACCAGATTTTGTAGCATTTTCAGTATAATTTCAAGATATTAAGCAGGTTTGAAAACGAACCAGAAGAAGATGAAGAAGAAGAAGAGGAGGCATGACGAGAAGCAAATCTGACGTGACGAGGAGCGAGCAGAACAGATAAGCTTGGCCAGATTCGCAGATCTGCTAGGACAGAAGGAGCTTGCGCAGGAGGAGGAGCTTGCGCAGGAGGATGAGCTTGCTAGAAGAGGAGGAGCAGGAGGAAAAGCTTGCCAGAAGAGGCGCAGGAGGATGAGATTGCCAGAGGAGGCGCAGGAGGAGCTTGCCAGAGGAGGCGCAGAAGGAGGAGCTTGAAGAGGTTAAGAACTTCTTGAAGCCGAGGTATTGAGTTCACGTGCCAAACACCCTCCTAAACACATGCCTGAGAGGGTCCAAACAGTCTCCGAAATTACCAACACGAGCCCTCTAAAATTATTCATATATATATATATATATATGTTCTCAAAACTTGGATAATACTTGCTATACCTCACAGTACCTTGAATTCCCATAGTAGTACTAGTAATGGGAACTATCAGCAAGAGCGAGAAAAATTTATACCTTTGGGTAGTGGACAAATGTGTTGGATGGATTAAGTGCGCGCTTGGACAATTCAACACAATTTTGAACTCCAAATTCCAGACACATTTGAGTTTTATTGTAACATAGGTACAGGTCTTCCTATGTCACCCGCATAACTTTCAGCCTAAACCGTAGTAGCTAGAGTTGGGCCGGAGATAAAGCTTAAAGAGCTAAAAAAAAATTAAAATACAAAAATTCTAAATGTCGGGCAAGTGGGCGAGGAAAACAGTGAGGGAGGGAGAGAGGGACCATTCATTTTTTTTGAAATGCGCCCATGAAAATGTTGACACACATCCAAAGGAAATGGACGGTTCTTTTCCTTCTGCTCTCCCTCTTTCGCTGTTTTCCTCGCCCACTCCCTAGACAAGTAGAATGACTAAAAAAATAAGAGAAGTTCTAAATGGCGAGAAAATGAGCGAGGTGGCGGAACAAGAACCGTTCACTTCCTTTGAAATGTGCATGTCAAAAAAGACAGCACACATTTCGAGGAAAATAGACGAACCCATCCCACCATCTCCCTCCCCTAGCTCATTTCTTCGCCCACTTCCTCGATATTTAGAATTTCTGAAAAAAAAAAAAAAAAAGTAAAAAAGAAAAACGTATGCAATGAAAGAGGATATAGCTAGGAGGGGAAATTCTAGCTGGCCTGGGTCAGCGCCTGGGTGGCCGCCTGGGAGGCTCCTCGGCATGTGCCAAGGAGGGTGTCTTGCACATGCTTAAAGTTTTCAAAAAAAAAAAAAAAAAGCGGGAAACTGAAATTTGAATTTCAAAACTGAAATTTGAATTTCATTACTGAAATTTAAGAGGGAGGGAGGGCAAGTGGCAAGTGGCTTTGGCAACTGGGGGAGAGCGGGGGCAGCAGCTAGAGGGAAAGGGAAAGCAAGCATTGGAGATGCTCTGGGATTGAAAGCCGGCCCTAAGGAGACTTGATTCTCATTCTTCTTCGTTTTGCTTCATTTCCATTTTCTGTTGTTGAATGGAAATGACTTGGACTCTTGGACTCTTGGACTCTACTTGTCCAAGTCTAAAGCTTCATTTCATGTGAGTAAAGTTCAATACAACTGTTGTCTTTCAAATGATTGAATCTAACTATTATCATCTTGGTTATCAGGTTCTTATTCCAATCGCAAATGGGTCCGAAGAAATCGAATTGGTAACACTGGTTGATATTCTAAGGCGAGCAAACGTGGATGTTGTGGTTGCTTCAGTAGAAAGATCTTTGCACATTGTGGCTTCTCAGGCAACAAAAATTGTTGCCGACAAGTCTATCAGTAATGCTGCTGAGTCAATCTATGCTGATTCAAGGAAATGCCCGAAGTGATCCCTCCTACCATGTCATGTGATGTTCCTTGTAGACCATAAGAATTACTGCCAAGATTCCTTGACAATGAACGAGTAAACATCATAAAAGTAGCATGGAGCAACAACTTGCAATGACCATAAGAATTAGCGTCGAAGAAGAATGAGAATCAAGTCTCCCTAGGGCCGGCTTTCAATCCCAAAGCATTTCCAATGCTTGCTTTCCCTTTCCCTCTAGCTGCTGCCCCCGCTCTCCCCCAGTTGCCAAAGCCACTTGCCACTTGCCCTCCCTCCCTCTTAAATTTCAGTAATAAAATTCAAATTTCAGTTTTGAAATTCAAATTTCAGTTTTCCGCTTTTTTTTTTTTTTTTTTTTTTTTTTTTTTTTATTTAAGCATGTGCAAGACACCCTCCTTGGCACATGCCGAGGAGCCTCCCAGGCGGCCACCCAAGCGCTGACCCAGGCCAGCTAGAATTTCCCAGCTAGGAGAGATCTGGAACACTTCCCACGCCATTGTGACCTTTTTATTATTCTGACACGTACCATCTCTCGCTTGCATCAGAAATTCTAGCTGCATATGATGTCTACACCCTATAAGAGACATATAGGCTAGTGTAGGCTAGTTAGTGTAGTTAAAATGATGTAGTTAGTTGACACAAGATCTATTTCCAGATTTAGCTAACCCTATGTCCCTATTTCGGTTTACTTCACTTCACCTCACACCTTTAAAACTTATTTTTATATAAACTTGTTTTTGGGCTGGGTTGTGTGGGGGCCGGCCTGGTCACAAGGTCAGGCAGCATGACAGAACAACAACTACAACAGAAGCAGCAAAGAAGCTAGGTAAAACCCAGCATCTCTATCTGCTCTGTTGGAGTGTCTGCAAATACCCCGTATTTAGTGAAAGAGAACACAACACAACCCAAAAACACTACTGTTTTCATTACTTCTGGATAGAAGCTAGTTGGGAATGTATGGTAGGGTGTAGGGCGTATAAAAAGTGGGTGCATGTCATGGATGGGTTAGCAGAAGGGCAGGAGAAGAGTAGTTTGATACTGGATTTGTTTTGTAATAAGAAAAGAAGAAAAGTGGCGTAATTTTGTGGGGCTCAAGATATTCTATGGCTTGAGGGACTGCATTGAGACTTTTCTTTCTCTTCTTTCTCTCTCTTTCTGTCTGTCTGAGTCTGAGTCTGACTCACTACTTTTAGTCTAGCACTCTAGTAGTCTAGGGAGGATTGTAGCTAGGTGAGCCCTACTCTAGTACCTAGAGTTTTTAACCTTTTCTCAAGTACGGATTCTGAGCCACATAGCTGTCATGAACTCTATTGTACTGTACATGTCACTATTATATTCATTTTTCATTTTTTAAGATGAAAGGTAGCCCATTCTTGTGCTCCATGGGGATTTTTCTAAATGGGCCAGGGGTTGGCAGTAGAGTAGGGAGTTGGATTTGAAATCATATTCAGGTTAGGCTAGATGGTTGAAGCCCACTTCTATTGTCTATGGTTCTTGTATCATCAGCCTGAAAATTAATTGAGTATCAGTTTTTGAAACTCAAGGTTGAAGGAAAAGTTTTTGTGAAAAAACCATTGGATTTGAAAAAAATTTCATGGTAACAAGATTTGTTTGAAAGTGTGTTGAAGTGTTTTGGGGAGTTCAAAGTGTTTGATCCCAATAATTGTATTTTTAGATTGGATCCAGAGTTCAAATGGAGCTTAATTATATAGACAGGTTGGGTTTTCATTTGATTGTAGATTAAGTTGTTAACATCATGCAAAAAATTTCACGGGCCTTTCATTTATGGCAAAAAAATAAAATAAAACAAAATCCTAGGAATCGCGAGTTTAACACTACTGTTTGCAAAAATGTAATTTCTGGGTGAGTTTTGCTCCTTTCACTCGCACCACTGTCAGAGTATTTGTATTTAAACTCGCATTTCCTATCATGTTATTAGGGAAGGAGCCACTAGGCACTTGCCCCCACCGATTTTTTTAATTTTTATTTATTTATTATTATTATTTTTTTATGTTATGGTCGTCCTTGCAATGCCGATTAGTCCGTCCCATCCCACCACTTCCTCTATCTATTCTCCCTCTTCATTCCGCCCGTTTCCCTTCTTTTGCTCCCTTACTCTGATTATTGTGACACCAACAATTGTCACGCCTCCTACTATCTTCCTCTCCCTTCATTTTTGCTTGATTTAGTTCTTTTTTTTCGCCATCACCATGAACAACTCCAACCTTTCTTTCTTATTTTGAGAAAGAAAAATGTATTTTTTCGAGGTCTAGTTTTGTCTTTTATTCATAGGATTTTTCTGGAGATATATGAAAATTTTGATCAATTAATTTTTCCTCAAGATACATATTTGTATCTCGAGGTTTTTCTGTGGATTATTGTTTGAAAGGCACGAGCTTTTTAAAAATCAATGCACGTTGACTGCTAGTCCTGGGAGAGATTGCAATAGTGATTAATGATGAGGTAACCTCTAATATCTATTTATGATAGGTGAAAAATCGCAAATAATCATTTTTTTGTCCACATCTAATTTTACATTTAAAATTATTTTTTGCTACTTAACTTTGAGTAGGTCCAGGGAACCATGTTTGGTGGTCATTTTTTGGTCAGTTTTGGTTTTTTACATTTTTATCATTATCTTTAGGACACAACCACAAACACCATTCATAAAATGAGTAAAATATTTTTTAAAAATCTCAAAATAACTCAAAAGTGGCCACCAAATATGGCTCATTAGAATTGTTGCTTAACTTTATATACTAATTTAATTTAATTTTATATATTTATCTTTTGTGCTTCTACAAAGAGCTTGTTAGACTCACTGTCTTCCCTATAAGTTGGACTGAGTTTTGTTTAGCAATTGGTGTTTTGAATAGTTATTTATGTATTGTTCGAATTAATTAATTTTTGTTAAGGTAATTAATTATTATATTATCATTAATTAACTATACTCATCACTTCGCCCCCCTTCAACAAAAATCCTGACTCCGTCACTGCATGTTATGATGTATATGCTCAAAAATAAAAGAAGGTGACGTTTGTAAACCATACTCACAGTCTATCCGGCGAGTTACATGAACCACACTTTCATAGATTTGTTTCTTGAACAAACACATAAATCATCTTTGTACCACCATTGAAAAATGTAGAATTCTTGCTCACGCATTATGATTTTGTTTTTCGAGTTAATTTCGGTTTCTTAATTTTAAAAAATATTTACAAAAATATTTCGATGTCAAAAGTAAAAACATAAAAAAATTTGAGGGTACACATATATATATATATATATATATATAATAAATCTTAAAAGTATATGAAGTATGTGAAAAATAATAAGATGCACACAAGTATATAAATATATTAAATACATTAAATGAAGTGTAAATACCAAGAAATGAAATCAATATATAAATAGAAAATCAGAGGGTGGTTTAAAAAATCAATATATAAGGAGGGGCAAAAATCAATAAATAATTAAAAGAAATGATAATGAGAAAAAAAACCCCAAAAATTTATGAAAAACTCCTAAAAATATGTAATTTCAAAAAAATGAAATTTTTGATGAAATTTTGCGGAAACGAAATCCTTGCTCTTGGTTGTTTTAGTATACAAACTCAACTAAAAGCTTTTCAGTGTCTTTAAGATACTCGACTAAAAGTTTTCTAATGGGTATTTCAAAAAAAAAATTTGGTGATAGAAAAATATTTCTATGTAATTTTTCAAAAGAAAATTTGTGCGAGTTTTGGCGCACAAACTCAATTCAATGTTCTCGAGTGGCCAAAATAAATTCGTCAAGTTCTAGTTTTTTGTCAGAATAGTTCAAAATCCTCTCTATTTCAACCAATCTCCTTTTCAAAGGTTTTGGAACACATTCAAAAGTTACAAAGGTTTTGTCTCCGAGCTTCTCTCCATGGCAAACACATTCAAACAAACCCCCAAAGCATAACTTATTTACGCTCTGGCTCTAGAAGATTTCAAAGACACTTTTGGAATAATCTTAGAAAATTTGTCTAAGTCGTAGGATCCGTTTTTCATGCGTCATGGACCGTCCAAGATAGGGCAGTGAGTTGCTCCTGTGACGGCAAAGCTTGCCACAACAACTCCCCCGGCTGGGCTTTGTCAAGACTAGTTAGTATTTCAATCAACATTTGAGTTAGTATTAGCTAGTTGGTAGTACAGCTGTTAATGTGGTCCATAGTGTGTTAGTCTGTTAGGTTGTCTTGACAACTAGCAACACATTACATTGTCTATATATAAGTCATGTATCTACATTTTACTTTTACAAGATGAAAAACAATTTGCTATAACTTGTTGAGAAAACTAACATGGTATCAGAGTTGTTTTCCTGGATACTTCCATCGCCTTCATCTTAGCTTTACATAGCACTTCTAATGGCAGATTCAACATCTTCCAATGCTACTCCACCTATCAACTCTGCCTTGGCAGAGTCCAGACCTATCAGGTTCACTCATGCTTTATCTGTCAAGTTGAATGAACAAAATTACTTGCTATGGAAACAACAAGTATTGGCAACGATTAGAGGACACAAGCTTCAAAGATTCATTGAGAAAGAATCTTCTCCAGCACAGTTTCTCTCCAATGAAGATCAAGCTAGAAACATTATCAATCCAGAGTTTCTTACCTGGGAACAGCAAGATCAGTTGCTGTTTTCTTGGCTACTTTTCTCCTTGTTTGAATCGCTCCTTACAAGGTTAGTAGGTTGCCTAACATCTGCTCAAATATGGAATACTCCTGAGATCTTTTTCAATTCACACACCGTAGCCAAGATTTCTCAGCTTAGAATCCAATTACAAAACTTCAAGAAAGGAGACCTGACTATCAATGACTACCTTCTGAAACTCAAATCTATCACTGATCAGTTGGCCTCAGTAGGACACCTAATATCTTCAAGATATCATGTCAATGCCATCTTTGATGGCTTACCTCAAGTGTATGATACTTTTGTAATCTCAGTTAGTTCAAGAACTGATGAATACAGTGTTACTGAAGTGAAATCTCTTCTACTTGCTCAAGAAACTAGAATTGAAAGACATACTAAAGATCTTGATATCAGTAGTTCTGTGAATATAGCTCAGTCTTCATATAGACCATCACCAAGATCTTTCGTGTCTAGTTCTCAAGGGGGAAAACCTCAGTTTAGAGGATCATTCAATGCCAGGGGTGCTAGATCAGGAAGAAGTTTTCGGCCAACTGGATTTGGTTCTCAATCTAATCGCCCACAATGTCAAATTTGTGGCAAAGTTGGGCATCTTGCCTTCAAATGCTTTAATCGATTTGATAACTCTGTCTCAAATCCATGGAGTTCACAGTCACCTTCTTTTGGTTATGGCAACTCGTCTCAATCATCGACTTCAACTCCAAGACATGCTTTCATTGCTTCATCAAGTCAGCATACTCTTCTTTCTTGGAGAACTGCTCCACAGTCTCAGATGCAGCCGAATACTGCTTCCACAACTCAGTTGCAGTCACATGCTGATGATAGGTGGTATCCAGATTCAGGAGCCACTGATCATTGCACACCTTATACTAAAATTTGATGAATGCTATGCCTTATAATGGCAATGAGCAATTGTTTGTGGGAGATGGAACTGTTGTGCCCATTGAAAACATAGGTCAGTCCTCTATTCCTTCCCTTAATTCATCAAGAGAATTACATCTTAGAAATGTCCTTCAAGTTCCTAAATTGACCAAGAATCTCTTAAGTGTGTCTAGGTTTGCTAGAGATAACAATGTCTTTTTTGAATTTCATCCTAATTGTTGTTTTGTCAAAGATCAGGCCACACAACAAATTCTCTTGAAAGGGGCACTTAAGCGAGGCTTATATGTGTTTCCTTCTATGTCTCTTCCTGGTTCAAGGTCTGCATCTTATGTTACTTGTCCCAATTCTTCATCTCTTCAAGCCAATCATTGGAGTCCAGGAAGTAGTGCATCCTGCTCAACATCTAGTATTAGTCGAGCATCTTGCTCAGCATCCAGTAGTCATTCAGCATCCAGTAGTAGTTCAGCTTCCAGTAGTCGTTCAGCATCTTGCTCAGCATGCAGTACAACATCTTGCTCATCATGTAGTAGTAGTAGAGCATCCAGTTCAGACTCTACATCAGCCAGTGAGTCTTCTACATTTCCAGTTTGTAATAATACTTTTGTGTCAAAAGCATGTTCTTCTTTGTCTCATTGGCATACTAGGTTAGGCCATCCTTCTCTTTCTGTTGTAAAGAAAGTGCTTAACAAATGCAATATTGCTGCTCCTAATACAAATGTGGATGTTTGTACTGCCTGTTGCTTGGGCAAAATTCATAGGCTCCCTTTTTCCAATTCCACCATTGTATACTCAAAACCCTTGGAACTCATTCATACTGACCTCTGGGGTCCTGCTTCTACTCTATCATCTTGTGGTTTCAAGTCCTACATTCATTTCATTGATTCTTATAGCAAGTTCACTTGGGTCTACTTATTGAAAAACAAGTCGGATGCATATCCTACTTTCCTTAACTTCAAAGCTCAAGTTGAGTTACAATTTGGTTTTCCTATCAAATGTATCCAATCAGACTGGGGAGGGGAGTATAGGTCCTTTGCTAAGTTTCTTAGTCAGCATGGGATATGTCATAGGCTTGCGTGTCCTACTACTCATCAGCAGAATGGACTTGCTGAAAGGAAACATCGTCACATTACTGAGTCAGCATTAACACTCCTTGCTCATGCCTCACTTCCCTTAAAATATTGGGATGATGCTGTTAAGACATCTGTGTTTCTTATCAATCGTGTTCCTACTAAAGTTCTTAATGGCTTATCTCCTTATGAAAAACTTTACAATAAAGCTCCTGATTACAACATTTTAAGAGTCTTTGGATGTTCATGTTTTCCCAACACCAGGCCTTACAACTTCCATAAACTTCAATTTCGATCTGAGGAATGTCTTTTTATGGGTTATAATTCTCAACATAAGGGAAAAATGTGTGTCAAGTACTGGTCGTCTCTTCATATCTCGTGATGTTGTGTTTAATGAGACACATTTTCCTTATTCCAAGTGGCTCTCTGGTGCTTCCAATCTTTCCCCCACCAGTCCTTCCTCTACTTCTGTTCCTGCATCCATTGGGTTCTCCTCTTCACCTTCTGATAATCAATCCACTTCATTCTCCAATACATTGCTTAGTCCATTGGTTAACTTGTCTCCCTCTCCCTCCTCTAGTCCTAGTTTTGCTCCTAGCCCTGCTCCAAGTCAGGTTCCCAGTTCTAGTCTTATTCTCAATGACAATATTGCAGACAGGTCAGTGTCTAGTCCTCCTCTCCATATTGCTCATAGTCATAAAATGATTACTAGGTCTAAGGCAGGTATCTACAAGCCTAAAGTCTATCTGACTTCATCTGAACCTGTAAGCTTACTTGAAGCACTTGATACCCCTCATTGGTCCTCGGCTATGCAAAATGAGTACCTAGCCCTGCTAAGGAACAACACATGGACTTTAGTTGATCTTCCTCAACACAGATCCACAGTTGGTTGCAAATGGTTGTTTAAGGTGAAACAAAATGCAGATGGTTTTGTCCATAGATATAAGGCTAGGTTGGTGGCTCGAGGATTTGAACAGGTTGCAGGATTCGATTATGCTGAGGACATACAGTCCAGTGGTGAAACCCACTACAATTCGGATTGTTTTCACAGTAGCTATTACCTATGGATGGTCTGTTTTTCAACTTGATGTTAACAATGCCTTCTTGAATGGAGATTTACAAGAAGATGTTTACATGATGCAACCTCCTGGATTTATTGATTCTTCTAGTCCCAATGTTGTGTGCAAATTCCACAAAGCTTTGTATGGACTAATCGGGCATGGTTTGAGAAGCTGAGACATACTCTTCATCTATTTGGTTTTGCTCCTTCTAAGTCAGATACCTCTCTATTCATCCGGCATTCTCCTTCTCCTATATTTCTTCTGGTATATGTTGATGATATTTTGGTTACTGGTTCCAGTTCTAAGGATGTTTCACAACTCATTCATCAGCTGAATGCTCAGTTTGCATTGAAGGATCTTGGTCTTGCTCACTACTTCCTTGGGATTCAGGTTCAACAAACCTCTGATGGCTTGTTTTTGTCTCAGACTAAGTATATTAATGATTTGTTATGTCGAGCTAAAATGCAATTCGCCAATGGTTTATCTACTCCAATGAGTGGTGGTGAAAAGCTCTATGATACTGGCAGTGATCCAGTTGCTGATGTTCACTTGTATAGGAGTATGGTTGGTGCTCTGCAGTATGTTACCATCACAAGACCTGAATTAGCTTACTCTGTCAATAAAGTTTGTCAATTCATGCAACATCCTCTTGAATCACACTAGAGAATAGTTAAAAGAATTTTGAGGTATCTCAAGGCTACACCCACTGTTGGTCTTCATCTGGTTTCATCACCTTCTTTCAAGTGGACAGGTTACTGTGATGCTGATTGGGCATCTGATCCCATTGACAGGAGGTCCACCTCTGGCTACTGTGTGTATTTAGGTGCTAATCTAATATCTTGGTCTTCAAAGAAGCAGAGCACTATCTCAAGAAGTAGTACTGAAGCCGAATACATGAGTCTTGCTGCTGTTACGGCTAAACTTACATGGTTGCAGTCTCTAGTGTCTGAACTACATATTTGCTCCAGTCCTCCCACTATCTGGTGTGATAATAACAGTGCGGTGATGCTTAGTGCAAATCCTATTCTTCATTCTAGGACCAAGCATATTGAATTGGATCTTTATTTTGTACGAGAGAAGGTTGCTCGCAGGCTTGTCCAAGTTCTTCACATTCCTGCTATTGATCAAATTGCTGACATTTTCACTAAAGCTCTTGGGAAATCCAGATTTTTGAAACTTCGTGACAAACTAAGTGTAGTTGATGTATCTACGCTTAGTTTGAAGGGGGATGTCAAGCTAGTTAGTATTTCAATCAACATTTGAGTTAGTATTAGCTAGTTGTTAGTACAGCTCTTAATGTGGTCCATAGTGTGTTAGTCTGTTAGGTTGTCTTGACAACTAGCAACACATCACATTGTCTATATATAAGTCATGTATCTACACTAGTGGAATACCCGTGCCGTTGGCACTATCGCATAGTACATCATACTTAAACGACTATGTTGAGTACTCAAATTTGTGATTTTATTTAAATTTATAAAAACACTTGCATAATTGTCTATTACAACAGTTATGATGAATTAATTTTGAAATTTCTATTACAACAGTTATGATGAATTAATTTTGGAAAAAGTTAATACTATTGAACAGTAAAAAAATGTTAAAAATCTGATCAATGCAACCTATGTGCTAAGAAATTTAATCTCCACCAAATGTCAGCTTAATAAAAAATAAGAAGGAAATATCTCATGTTTGTCCAAGTGAGTATTGGATGAAATTGATGCCCAATTTAGTAAAGCATCATTTTGAAGAAACATAATTTAATTAATTTGGACAAACAGAATGGAATACTCATGCCGTTGGCACTATCGCAGATTACATCATACTTAAACGACTATGTTGAATACTTAAACGGCTATGTTGAATACACCAAATAATATAAAAACGTGTAACTACATCAAAGCCATACATTGTTATACCTATATACGCATTTAAAGAGCATGGTTTCCACCATTTTTCTTTTCAAAAAATGAGAACAAAAGGAACCCACAATAGACAAAAATGGGTTAAACTGTATATGTACATCAAAACTATGTATCAACAACTGCTCCAAACATTTTCTGCATCACATTATCAAATGACTCGGCGTCTATATGCACCAACTTAGAGCAAGGAGGAAATATGACTGAAATCTACAAATTTATCTCACACAATATTAGAAAAAAAAATGTGAATAAAATAAGCTATTTTCAATCATCTTTAGAGATAAACTACCTTATTTGCCAATTTCCAATGACGCCCACCATTATACTTTTGTTTTTTAATGGTTTTTTTGAACTCCTCGACAATGATATCCCAATTCTACAAAAATGTATAATTAATATTAGATTCATATCGTATGAAAGCAAAAGATAAATATCAATAGAAAATTTAGTAAAACACACCTTTAAAAATTCTTACAACAAAACTTCTGGATAAACAATATTGGTCGTAGAATCCAGCCCATCTTGAGGTAAAATGACACTTATTCTATTAGAAGCTTTGCATCTAGATAATGCAACATAAAGTTGGCCATGGCTGAATACCGGTGTTCGTAAATCAACTCCAACGTATTTCACAGATTGACTCTGCGACTTGTTTATCGTCATTGCATATGCCAACCGCACTGGAAATTGACGCCTTTTCATTTTGAAGGGAAACTCGGAAGATGATGGCGTTAAAGAGATTCTAGGAATGAAAACTAAATTGCCAGCCTTATCCCCATTTAAGATTTTTGCTTTAATTATACGCTTTGCACAACGCATAACCATAAGACGTGTTCCATTACAAAGTCCATCTTTAGGTGCGATGTTTCTCAGCAACATAATTGGACAACCTACTTTTAATTCTAACTTAAATGGCGGTAATCCAGAAGGATTAAGCGAGCTCAAATACTCAGTTGGATAACGGTTGGCAATGGAATGATCATTTTTGAAATCTTCCGCCATTTTATCTGCGGCAAAATAAACAATGATTTCTCCTGGAAAAGCAGACAATGCAGCTTTGTTAATGTCGCAGACATCGTCATTTCGTGCTGAGAGAATTGTTCGCTCAGTCAAATAATTCGGAGACGCTGTGCCTATTACATTTAGTTGAGGATAAACCAAATAAATTAGTTCACTTAAATCTTTGCATTTGTGCACCATTGTTGGAATACGAATAACATCTTGTGCGGTGCTTCCAATCTATATAAAATAAAAATAATCAGTAATTAAAAATATAGCAATGTAGTAAAATGTAGAATTGTTTACCCAAAAATAATACCTCAGTCAAAAACTTCGTAGACCCGTCATTGCCTACCCCATTGTCCAACCGTATATTCAAACACAAAGTCAGAACTTGTATGTTTAACCAAAGCTTAGAACGCCTAAAAGCTGCAGCCACAATTTGCTCGCGGACGCCTTTGGGTATCACTGGCAATATCTGTCGAAAATCACCCCCAAGAACAACAGTAATACCACCAAATGACTTATTGGTGCTGTAAATGTCTTGTAGTGCATGATCAACTACTTCAACACAATATCTATGTTGCATCGGAACTTCATCCCAAATAATTAGTTTGGTCTCCCTGAATAACTCAGCATTCAATGACTGTTTACTAAACCCACACACTGAATTTTCCATGACATCCAGCGGAATACGAAACATTGAGTGAGATGTTCTACCTCCCACTAATAGTAACGCCGCAATGCCAGATGATGCAACGGTAATGACAATGTGTCCAAGGCTGCGACATTTTGATGCAATCGCGTTGTATAAAAAAGTTTTTCCTGTTCCTGCACCTCCATTCAAAAAAAATGAATTCCCTTATTTTCAAGAACTGAAGTTACTATTGCAGTATAAGCAGAACGTTGTGCCTCATTAAGACGATCGATAGATGATTGTGCATCGGATGCTTGACCATCATACTGAAGTTGTCGGTGTTCCCATATGAGTCTGTTACCAACTATCATGTCCCATTTTTCAATTGGCAGGGGCATAGGTGGGAACATCGTTAAATTCTTCCCTCCTTCTTGAAGAAATTGATTTATGAGATACAAACCATAATCTAGAGTCTGAGCATCAGTTGGATTTGAAATACCGAACCTTGTTCAAAGTTGGTGCGAAAGATCATCACATATATTCAATGAGAACCTTGTCCATAGCAAATCTGGGTGAAGTGGATGACATTCCATTAGAATCACACTAAACAATCTTCTCAACTGATTCCCAGTTTTCATGATTGCAGCCTCTTCAAGGCACTGAATCCATTCATCATCATCTTCTAGGAGTCCTCGTGAGGTGCAAACTAATTTGAAGGTGTCGTGTAAAACATTGTCATATGTGCGCAAATGTTCAAATGATTGTGGACCTTTTACAACCGTTAAAAGCAGTCGCAAATAAAACCTTTCACCTTCATGAGGACTGGCAAAGTACATTATTCCAATTGCATACCCCATTTTTCTTTTTGTCCACATTTTTTGTGATTTCTGCCAAACAAAATGTTGAGGGAATTGTTGGTAGGTAAATGTATGTGCAAACGGATCTACAGCACAACACGCAAAAAATGCAGTTAAAGTCGACATTTGGTGTCTGGCTCTAAGTAAAATTGATTGTGCTTGATCTGTAGGATTTAACACAACATGATGCATTCCAGGTAAATGAAGCGCCAATCGAACCACTGTAGGATTTTCTTCATGTAAAAGATGACCAAATATCCGCCAAGCTGCTTCTGGCGGACCAATATATCGAGCATCAAGATATTGCTGGATTTCATCTACTCCCCCTAGTACCATTGTTGTTCTATCATGACCTTTATAAATGTACTTGTGTATGTATTTAACACATCTAATTCTCTCACACACTTCCACATTAATATGACAATCAAACATCCTTGAAAGATATGGATTATATGGCACCGCATCTCTATTATCAACTGGTTGACCCTTCACACTATATACTCGGCCAGTATTGCGGCGTCGATAAATAGGATATCCATCTTGGCCCATTGATGTTGTTTCTGAATATTCGCGAGGATATCTTTTTGTGCACCTCCCATTCTCCATACACGGTGCTCCAGAATTTCAAACACCACACGGTCCATGCACCATACAATGTAAAACTGTTTGAAATAGCATCGGATCTTTATCCGGGTCAGGAAATTCTGCACACACGATCTTATCAATTTGAGCGGTAGTGCAAATTTTTTGTAAATGGTGAAGGAATATAAGTGCGTGCATATGAGGTTGCCCGCGCTTTTGGAATTCAATGGTAAAGACATGAGCTACAACATCACCGAATGTGCCTCTTTTGATAATCTTATCCATTAGACATTTTCTTTTTAACTCAAAAACTCGAGATACTAAATCTGGTCGATCCGTAGGCTTTTGGTGAGGTAACAGAGCATCCATAATTTCAGTCCATTTTGGATTTGCAGTCATGGTTAAGAAAACATCTGGATGATTGTTGTAACGTGTGATAGCCATTGAATCTTGAAATATCTCAAACATGTGTCTTGGACTACCAATATGGGATGACGGCAAAATAAGTCGCTTCCCAACTTGATCTGGTCTTAACCCATCGGGCCCAATGTCCGTAAGACTTTCATAGAGCTCAGCCCTGAGCTTTGTTTGATTGTTCCTCACATACATTAATCGATTTTGCTCTGTTGAAGCCCAAGCATCTACTAAAAACTCCTGGAGCAATTTGCCACCTCTCAAAATTATTGAGTACTCAGTTGGTCGTTCGAACAAACGATAACTGTAAAACTCCATCTGAGTAAGTCGTTTATTTGAACACCTATTAGTTGTAACATCCCACTGAGTTAATTCAGGTTCCCAACCTAAGTCGCCATACGGAAATAATAGCACATAATGAAGCGGTAAGTAAGCTGGGTGACATTCATTAATTTTCATCAACTCTTGATTTCCTCGCAAATATACGACAATATCTCTGGTTGTGTTTACTTCAGGGACATCTCCAGGCAAAATAATTGCTATTTCATTTGATGAAGGAAGATTGAAACGCCGCCGATCTTTATGACAACTATAGTGTAAATACACAGGTATGTTTTGGTCAACAGAATTTGTTTGATTCAGAATCTCATATGCTTGACGGTATTTCTCCAAATAACACATTATACTGCAACAAAGCATCTTGAATGATTTTGAGCACATCTAATCTCAAGCGTGGATTTCGACGACTGCGGGTATGTAATGCTGAATCGGGATCATAAATGTAAAGCTGTGAATAAACTGCATCTAGGACTTGTTGCGGAATTAACACTCCCGTTTGATGTCGTAATTCTCCATGAATAACAAAGCTTGTGGGACCCCTCCCATTGAGTACCCTTGGCTCAAATTTAGGAACAACCATCAATTCAATAAGAATCAACAAAGCATCAACAACATATTTCTTGAATAGGAAGTTGATTTAAAAAAAACGATTTACAATCAAAACAGGGATACATGACGACTTTACCCGAATAAAAAATGAACGAAGTTAAGGACTTAGCCCAAACAAAAAAGACTGCAATACTGTATTCGAAACTTGGCTTGAGAACTAATAAGCCACTACTCAGTAATTTAAAAAAAATCCACTACTCGGTACTTTAAACAAAACAAAAATTGCATAAGAAAAAAGAGAAAAACAGCAAGCAAAACTGAGACATGGTAAGCAGCACCGCACCCCCATGTCCAGACTGCAACCTCGCGCCTGCAGCACGTCCCGCACCAAGCATCCCACCGCTCACTGCCTTAGCCAGACTGCAAGGGCGAACCTGGCTGCTCTTGCCTCGCAGCCGAACCGCCAGCCAAAACCGGCCATTCGCAGGGATTGGATCAGCCTAGCATCCACTGTTTTATAGAAAAACAGGGAGCAAAAATATTGTTCCTGCAGATAGCACCCAGTCCCATACAGCACTCGTCTTGCGCGCAAGACAGTCCAATCTCCAGTTCACTGACCCAACTGATAGACTAATAGACTGACCCAACTGATAGACTGACCCAACTGATAGACCGCAACCTCAGGAATAGGAAAATGATTTTTTTATCCTTTGTTGACATACACCACAGAAAAGTTTTCATTTGTATTGCAGGTTTACTTAATCAAGAAAGGAGAATTCCAGATGTCTTGAATAAGAACAGCTCCCATGCAATGTAATGTTTCCGATGAAATAGAAAGTAAGAAGAAAGAAACAGTTTAGAGTTGAACCTTTTTTTTTTTCATTCAATTAGTTGAATTCTTCATTCCAAAGCATATCTTCTCAACGCACTATGATTAGTCGTTTTATTAACAGCCAATTGAAAAAAAGTTGAGTATCGGGAAACTATCCACCAAGTGAAAAATGTTGTGGCAGTAAACTTTCACAGTAAAATGGCATAGACATTTCTTGAATATTCCTACATGCGAATTCTGGAATCAAGTCATCTGAGTTGAAGTTTCCTCTGTCAGTTGGTACTGAACGTTTATTAGATATGGGGCAATCCTAAACGCGCACGATGAAAAAAACGTTTAGGATAACTCTGTGCTGCAGTGTGCTTCGCAGTCTGAAATAGCAGCGCGCAGTGTGCTTCGCAGACTGAAATAGAAGGGCACCATGTGCTGCAGTGTGCTTCGCAAACCTCGCTGAAGCAACACCGCAACCACTTAGAACCCTGTCCTTCACGCCGAAGCAGCAGCGTACACTGTCTGCAGGGTATTCCACGCTGAAATATCATCGCACTCTGTGCTGCAGTGTGCTTCGCAGACTGAAAAATCATTGCAAAGTGTGCTTAGCAGACTGAAATAGCAGCGCACTATGTGCTGCAGTGTGCTTCGCAGACCACGCTGAAGCAGCACCGCAACCCCCTAGAACCCTGTCCTTCACGTCGAATAAGCAGCGAACCCTGTCTGCAAAGCAGGACACACTGAAATAGCAGCACACTCTGTGCTGCAGTGTGCTTCACAGACTGAAAAAGCAGCGCGCAGTGTGCTTCGCAGACTGAAATAGTAGCACACTATGTGCTGCTATTTCAAGCCTGACACTCTCCTAGGAAATATCTACGCATCCCCATGATCAAGCCTGACACTCTCCTAGGAAAATCAGTCCCATCGAAAGAGGACGGGGGATAGATTTAAAATTACCACTCAGCCTAGGAAAAACAGAGCGTACCCTGTTTGTTGTTGCTGTTGCTGCGCTGCGATTGCTGCTGATGTTACGCGGGTTCTGCTGATGCTGCTGCTTCTGCGTTGCGATGCCGCTGCTGCGGTGTTGCTGCTGCTGCGGTGTTGCGGTGCTGCTGTGTGTCGCAGCGTTGTGGACACGGCCTGAAAGAGGCTGTTTTGTTTGTAATTTATGAGTGATGCGGTTTTGATTAGCTTGTGGCCAGCTGAGATGCTGCGGCACGCGGTTGGAGAGTGTGTATGCGGGTTGTTTTGGGCAGTCCGGTGTAATTTCGGGCTTTGTCGCAGGAACGCGCGTAGTGTTGCGTGTTATACGGCTTGCGAAACAGAGATTGCGGGTGTTGTCCGGGTTGCTGGGAGCTGACTGTGAGCGGATTTCAGTTGTTTTTGCTTAAGGAATTTCTATATGATTTAAAATGGATAAACAATAGGAATAACTATCACATTGTCCTAATCCAACACATTAGAGAAAATGCATATTAAAAAAAGAAAAAACGTTATAAACAAAACCATAACCCTTTGATAACAAAGAAGATAGATGGCATATTCAAAATGCATACTTTGTTGATTGATTATTCAATATCAACTTAAAGTCGGAACAATTCCCCTTGATCCAGAAACCGCTATAAATAGTGAACCTTGAAAATTAATATAGTCATCAGGACTGTCCCTTCATTTTCCATAATCGTTTCTACTTCTTAAACTCAACAGTCTGATATCCAGGTGCACACATCGGAATCTTCATGGTGGTTGAATACAAATCCTTTCATGTATTAAACAAACCACTAAACGTAGTTTTGATCTCTTGTGCCATTGATGGATTGAACATTTGCGCACATATGAAGAGAGTGTGCATTTGAGCGAATCATTGAACTAAAGTGAAAAGTTTACTTGTTATGAGTTACGCGGGAAGAAGAAACCAAACTCCTCCTAACGTTGTTTCAATTAGGGCACGTGAAACTACAATTTGTTTGATGAATATTTGAAAGAATCAGTTTCGCGCAGATGATCCATGCCCGCGTTGTCGCGCAGACTCAGCCAGCTCATGTATGCCTCTACAGTTCCCCGTGGCGGATGTACGCTGTATGACATTGGTCCAGCACCAACAAACCTGCCACTCTCCTTGTTCTGAGTTACGGGGGAAGAAGAAACCAAAACTCCTCCAAACGAACTTAAAAGTCTTTTACCATCCATTGAACTGTTCTGATGCTTGCAGGCAGGAAGATTGCTCGCTTGCAGGCAGCATGCTTGAACAGCCAGGTAGGCTTAGTGGTCAATTTTTTAACTTACTTAAAAAATTTAGCAACATCATGAAAGGGACAGTGAATTTAAAAGTCTGTTACCTTCCATTGAAGTGTTTTGATGCTTGCCAGACCGGCATCATGCTTGATTGCAGGCAGCATGCTTGCAGGCAGGGAGGAAGGCAGATTGCTTGCTTGCAGGCAGGCAGGCAGGAAGATTGCTCGCTTGCAAGCAGCATGCTTGAAACCAGGCAGGTAGGCTTAGGAGTAATTTTTTAAACGAACTTATATAGTACTAAAAAAATTTAGCCACTTGAATGGAAGGGACAGTGAATTTAAAAGTTTGTTACCTTCCATTGAAGTGTTCTGATGCTTGCAGAGAGGCAGGCAGGCAATTTTGCTTGCTTGCAGGCAGCATGCTTGAATAGGTAGGCTAGGCTTAGTGGTCATTTTTTTAACGAACTTTATATAGTACTAAAAAGATTTAGCAACTTCATGGAAGGGACAGTGAACTTAAAAGTGATTTACCTTCCATTCAAGTGTTCTGATGCTTGGGAGGCAGGCAGCTTGCCATGCTTGCAAGCAGAAAGGCAGCTTGCTTGCTTGCAGGCAACAAGCTTGAAACATGCAGGTAAGCTTAGTGGTAATTTTTTCAACGAACTTATATAGTACTAAAAGATTTAGCAACTTCATTGAAGGGACAGTGAACTTAAAAGTCTGTTACCTTCCATTGAAGTGTTCTGATGCTTGCAGGCAGGCAGGCATGCAGTTTGCCTTGCTTGCAGGCAACATGCTTGAATAGGCAGGTAGGCTTAGTGGTCATTTTTTTAACGAACTTATATTAGTACTAAAAAGATTTAGCAACTTCATGGAAGGGACAATGAACTTAAAAGTGATTACCTTCAATTCAAGTGTTCTTGCTTGGAGGCAGGCAACTTGCATGCTTGCAGGCAGCAAGCTTGAACAGGCAGGTAGGCTTAGTGGTAATTTTTTTCAACGAACTTATATAGTACTAAAAAGATTTAGCAACTTCATTGAAGGGACAATGAACTTAAAAGTCTGTTACCTTCCATTGAAATGTTCTGATGCTTGCAGGCAGGCTTGCAGGCAGGCAGTTTGCTTGGTTGCAGGCAGCATGCTTGAACAGGCAGGTAGGCTTAGTGGTAATTTTTTTAACGAACTTATATAGTACTAAAAATATTTAGCAACTTCATGGAAGGGACAGTGATCTTAAAAGTCTTTTACTTCCATTGAAGTGTTATGATGCTTGAAGGCTTAGTCGAAGAGACATGCAAAAACTAAATCATTATATCACAAATTAATTGGCATAAGGAAGATTAAATTGGTGTTCCCTGTTGCTACAGTATCTGGACATTTTCTCGCCTGCCTAAAAACTAAAATAAGTGGGGAACTTTTCATTATAGTATTTAGAAGCTGTTTGTTTCATTTGGATGTATAAGTTACAACCATAATGAATACACCTAATATTATGATTCAAAGAATGGGCTAATTCTATTGTTATGGATCACAGGAATGGTTAAAGTTTAGAAGCTTACA
>QNQO01007146.1:0-37639 GCA_003290165.1 Berberis thunbergii
AGTAATAGTGTTGTATTGTGCTCTTGTTTTTTTGTTGTTGTGTCAACCTTAATGGAACTCTCTCGTTTAACTCACAAACCAACAAACCCATGTCTGTTCCGCCGAGAGCAATCTCACTCTCTCCGAAAACTCTGGTTTTCTGACGAATACCCATTTCTCTCCATAGTCAGTTCAGTAGAATCCCATTGATTTCAACGCGTCAAATGGTCACGACATATTAGGAAGCGAAAGCACATTGACGGTGTCGGTGAAGAGTCTAACTCAATTGCCTCACCGAACCTGGACTTTGCTCCTGCTATAAGACAGGTTCGATCCGCTTTCATCCACCCTTGTTCAAGGTCTTGGGTTTTTTTACTTGTAGTTTTACAACCATTGGATCCCTTTGTGATAACCCTTGGCTGTTAGATGATTTTTTTGGAGGTTTTAAACTTAGCATATGCCTTGCACGTGCCATCAAAGCCGAGGGCATTTTAGGGGTTTAAAATAATGAAACAGTCAAGGTGCAATCAATTTAGTTGACTAATGTTGACCGATACAGTCAAATTGAGTATGGGGGTTAGACTTGATTGTTTTCAAAATAAGTGCCAGATTCAAATATACATAAACTAATGGAGGACAAACTCAAAAAAACCCTTTATATAATGATGGCAATGTGCAAGAAAATAGCTAGTATAAAGACTTCAACTTCCATAATTTTTAAATGGTTTCTCCTAAAAAAAATCGTCTGATCTGACCTTTTGTATCACCCAACTTAATCATTACATGATGTTAAATAATAAGAACATGACTTGCTATATTATGGAACGAGGAGAGGAGCACATCTTTCAGTGTCCGACACAAGTGTAATAGTGTTGAACTTGGACAGCTCTATCTGAGAAAGAAGAATCCCATTATATTGTGCCATCCCATATTTGAAACGTGGAGTATCCTCTGGTATCAACATGGTAGATTCTCAAAAACTGGGTGTCCTGACATATCTATCAAAGAAAAACATCCTTAGTAAGATGTAAGACTGAGAAATACCATTTCACTGCGTGTCAAGGATCCTGGTATTGGCAGGCAGCACACGTGAGTCAAGTATTTCCTAAACATGGCCAAACTTGTCTTCTTTGTAGTTTCTCAAGTAGTCTAATCCACCCAATTTATTATTCTTATTAGTTCAACACATTCCATCATTTTACTCCTTGTTTTTATTGTGTTTTGAATACCATGTCCTGATTTGTATGCTTCTCAAAATAATTGTTGCAGGAATCTGAAATGGAGTATGTTGAAAAAATACAGTTGGGGGCCGGTCTATAAAAAAAAAAAATTTGGAAGAATTTTGCAGAGGAGCTTGTGATCACCCATTTCTCTTGGGTCCATCCTTGGAAAACTCACTGTACTAGTTTATAGATGTTTATAATTGCTGAATAACAGAGAGTCGACTAATTGCCGAAGCACAACCAATCTAAAGAGGTGTAGAAGAAAAATCAAAGAAACCAAGGGTACTTTCATCATGGTGCATATTGCTACTTTCAGTTTTCTTGAAGTGTCCTATGTTCTTAGGCTGCCAAATAAACCATATTTCTTGTCAGCTCCTGTATATAAATGTTTTGTTCTTCACATGAGTTTACCAATCCATTTATCACCCTACTTTGGTTAAATATCTTGTGCACTTTCTCATTTTTTCAATGATGGCTTAGCTTGTTTTAGATTGGAAGGTGAGCATTTGTTTTGCCCTCACTCCATTGCGAAACCAAAATAGCTGTGAACATGATGATGCATTATCGATCCAATTTCAGCAAAGAAGATGCATGTGGTAAGGTGAGGAAGTTGGGAACCTGTTTGTATTTATACCAGTAAACAGTAGACTCAAAATTCATGGCTATTTTTGTCCCGACTCTCCAATAAGTGGCATCAGATTTGATGGAGAAGTAACCCGTTGGTATTTGCTTAACTTTGGAGTATATTTTCTAAAATTAACATTAGGATTGGAGAACAAATACGTATTTCTGACATATTTATATGAAACCAACTATAAGTTCAAGGTATAACTCTTTGCCTGGGTTCTGACCTTCGAATGCATGGCAGTTCTCCATGTAAAAGAGAATAAAACCAAAAAAGAAAAAGAAAAACGTGTTGAACGAATCAACCTATTTAATAGAAAGCAATGAATATCAAGTGCAACAAAATAGACTCAAGCCAACTCACTGAGAGACTGGGGCAGCTACATTCTTACATAGATAGTTCCCATGGCATCTTGGTTAACAATGATATTTAGTTCCTTCTCCAAAGGTAACATAACCTCTCCGAATTTGGCAATATGATCTGCTGCTCTGTTAGCTTCCCAATAGATGTGGGTGCACTTGAATCTTTCCAATTGTGATTATGTATGTCATCTAAAACCTCTCAGCATTCCTTGGAGCGTGAAGTTGGTAGCTGAGCTCTCAACCCTTGAAGAACGGTTTCCATATCCATTCTGAGGATATCATTTTTGCTACTACCTGCACTGTACTCCATTAAGGTTCCTTATAATCCCTCCCTCCATATGTAGAGAACTAAACCACCACTATTTTATTTATCACTACCCTTGTATCATTTGGGGGTTCCCGTTTACATGTAGTAGTGATAAGTGAAGATGTTAACTGAGAAATCTCGATGTTCCACTCCTTGCAAAATTGAATTGTCCTAGCTTCACTACTCGCCGAGTTGCTAACTTCTCTCACCCTGCTTTCCAAAAAAAAACCCACCCTTCTCTCACCCTCATTATGATCCCTTGTTTCATGTCTTCTTCGGTTCTACTGATCTTGTTCAAGTGTCTTTCATTTCTTGCTGGCTATATGTAATGCATCTCCATCCCCAAGAGCAATCCATAGGATCTTTCATAGTCCAGAAATAGTTGGCTTTGATGAGGTTTCTCCAAACCCAAGAGACCCATAGAGTTTTTCTTGCTCAAAATTTCAAACACTAACGCTGCTTTATTTCCAATGGTAAAAGTTAAAATAGGGATTAACCATCCTCCATTTTAACCAAAAGCTAAATTTAGGGTCTTCTGTTTCTTTATCACTACAATCACATCTCATATTTTAACTTTTTTATCATTATTTAAATATACCTTACATTTTTCTATATCAATTTAATTTCAATTATATTATTATATTCTTATTAATTTCAACTTAATATAATTATATTATTATTAATTTCAATTATACTATTATTTAGATATATTTTTAATTATACTATTATTAATTTCAACTTAATTTTAATTTGACTAATTAAAAGAATTGGGTTTCCTTTGTTTTGATTTTTGATTTTGTTTTTAATTTGGAAAATTAAATAATTTGAATATTTAATGTTATTTCAGATTTAGGGGGATGGTATGGTTGTTTATAAATTTAGGGAAAAATTGAAAGTGAAGTTAAAATATGAAATGTTTTAAAGGATCTATTGAAGCATGCATTTTCTCACATTAGCATCTTTTGGCAATTTAGAGGATCCATTGAAGATGCTCTATGCTCTATTGGTAAAAGTTAAAATGGGGGATCAACCATCCCTCATTTTAACCAAAAGCTAAATTTAGGAGTTCCCCTATTTCTTCATCACTCCAATCACATCCCCTATTTTAATTTTTTCTTCATTATTTAAATATATCTTCTATTTTTTCATCCCCTCTTCCTTTTGTTTTGATTTTTGATTCTATTTTTATTTGAGGAAATTAAAGATTTGCAATACTTTATTGTTATTTTAGATATAGGGGATAGTTTTGGTTGCCCTTAAATTTAGGAAAAGTTGGATGTGAAGTTATTTTAAGGAATTGTTAAGGGGATTGATTGGAGCATAAATTTTCTCCTATGAAACCCCTAAAATAAAAGGGATCCATTGGAGATGCTCGGAGCCCTAACCTTCCTTCCTTCTTCGGTTTACAAATACTTCGCCATTGACTTGATCATCTTTTTGTGCATTTCCGGACCGGGCCATAAGAAAGCTCTATAAACTCTATTGATGGTGTTGATGACACTTTTGGGTAAGATGAAAATCCTACTCCAAAAAACTTGAATAGCCATTAGAACCGAAGCCAACAACTGCATCTGCCTGCATGAGAGAAGCATCAACTTTTGCATTTTGAATCTCAATCGAAGACGGGACTTCAATATGTCATTCTCTCTATTTCAATTGTTTCCAGTGCCCAACTAGGGTTTGAAGGCTTTGTGGAAAGTTTATCTATAATTTACAACATAAAACAACGTCTCCTATGAAAATATGTCATTTTGTTCTATAGTAATCAGGCATGCATTTCCACAACAAAAATACTACGTAAGTGGGAGTTGTTCCAATCCCATGCAAATTGCCCAAACTTTTTAAACAAATATTGCTTACAGTCTTGAAAAAGATACATCAGAATAAGTAACAATGTATGAAATAAACATCACTTCTGTCCTCTCTATAAACCATCACACTACTGTCTTCTCTCAACAATGATGAATAACAGCTGCAAACTGCAAAACCTTGCAAACAATAGCTTACAGAAGCTCCTAATTTCTAGTTGTGGGTCCATTCCTTTCACTGAGCTCGAACATTCACATAGATGATGAAAAACACATCATATTGTTCTCAGTGGCTGGTGCTAATTATCCCCATGGAATGAGAAACAGCTGTCAGGTTCTTCTGTGCATAGTATACTAGCCCATGAAAAATATTACTGTCAGCTCGTGTTGATCAGTATAGATTGGCATTTTGTGCTTTGGGGGTATCCTACTTCTCAATGCTTTGCATCAAGGAATATCAAAAAGCCTATGCTGATGTCAAGACAAAGGATGTGGACAGCAGTCGAGAGGCTGACAAGATGGAGATTGAATGAATAGCTGCCGAAGATTACTTGGATGCCAAAACTGTTGATTGCAGCAATTCAAGACGTTTTTTTGTAAGAGTTATCTTTTCTTCAGCTTCAGCTGCTTTTTCTCTAACCTCGCGAACAATTTTCTCAGGAGCCTTCTCAACAAACTGAAATTAAAAAACAAAAGAAATATCCACTTACAGTTATGTGCCACTGTGCTAGGGATGTAATACTCATCAATGCATGTGATGAGGCAGAAAAGCCACACTAAATCTGTTTGCAAGTATGACAGACTGCATAGACCATATTCATCACAGACCGGTGTTTTACGTGTACGGTTGCTTCTTTTTTCCTTTTTTTTGGAGTAGCATGTTTAGGAGAAGGAACCACCTCAAAATAAAATCCAAAATATTAAATATTTTCAGCTATCCACCAGGTAGATGCATTTTGGACCTCTATGACTTCTCCCTTATTTGTTTATATTCTTACAACAGATCAATAAAAGGGGTTATGCAGGATTCTCTGGATGAAGCCAGTTTAGCAAGGATAGAAGGTATTCTTGTGCGAAAACACCGAATCTAAGACTCAAGAAGTAAGGGTCACACCTTTGCAGAACTGAGGCGACCTATGAGCGCATCATACTCTGACTGCATCTTTGATAGCCGCTTCAAAAGGCGTTGAACTTCGGCTGAGATATCTACCAGGTCAGTTAGTGGGAGATAAGCCTCAAGACCTTCACCAGCCACGAGGTGAACTGAATGTTTTGCATCACCTGAAACATTATAAATGGTGGCCAAGTCCACCAGAGTAAGAGTCAACATATTAGATTTGACAAATGGCCGATCTAAAATGAAGCAGCAGGTGGAAAACACAGAACACATTTTGCATTAAAAAAAAAGCGACGTAAAAAGTAAGTAAAGATGCCTGGTGGACAGTCAGAGAACTGAACATTTTGCAAATCCAGCCTTGACAGCAGTGCTAAGACTTCCTTCTCTGTCTGCACCAAAAAAAAACATAAATTGGTAACTAGGTATATAGCAAGGAAGAATAAATGCAGAAAACTGACTGCAAGATGCCACCAGAGGTATGAGCATAAACCATAACCAAGGATGCAAAAACTCTTCAAAAACTTTCCGTATTCATGTCCAACACGTATCCGACACCAACACTCGCTCAACACGCCTTCGTGTCATACACTTGGTCAACATGTTGGAGGGTTAGACACATGGTCAATGTGGTCAACATGTGGGACACGCCTCCAACAAACCCAAAACTCGGTCAGGATACAAGTAAGACTCGATAACCAAATTATTTTATTTCTTGTTTTTATGTAGGCTCAAATAACCACCTAATTTAAAGGTCGTTAGTCCAGTAAGAAACTTTCTATCACGATTTAAGAGTCAAGATAGAAATGGTGATGAAAAGCCACTGAAACATAAAAGTGATCTATGCTTATTAGTCTTTGTTTATTCTTCTCTCCTCTACTTCTTTACTGTGTTTTTTCTGCGATAGAGTATCATCTTCTTTTCCACTTTTATACCTCTTATTTTTCTCTACTGTTCTTTCTATTTTTTTCCTACTTGCAATAGAGAAATGAATGCATTGTTTGTATTTATTTTCATTTTCATGCTTCTTATTTTTTCTATTTAAACTCTTTATTGAATGATGTTTATCTTCAGAGGATTCAATTGAAAAAATGTATGATGTGTCACCAAATCCTAGTTTTAAAAAATTGTCGAGTCGGCGTGTCCGTGCATCCTCGACCATAACCCTAAACCCTAAAGAACAAAACTCAAGAAAAATAAGAAAATCTATTCTTTGAAATACACTATTTATTTATATAAAATTCATAATGTAATGTGAGGCCTTATTTATAGGCCTCATAGAACATCAAATGAAGAAAAACACACACATGCACACCTAAATGTATCCTCAAACCAAAACCACTTAGAAATATACTAAAACACCCAAAATATGATTAATCTAAAAACATCCTAAAACAATCAAACTATCTAAAACATAAAAATTCATCAAATACAATTTTTTTTTAAATAAATTCTAAAAATCAAATTTTGTAGCCCAAGGTTGAACAAAGAATACTCACAGAGACATATTCGAGGACCTCGTCACTTGCAACTATAGATGCAGATATGCGCCTTGCAGGCTCAACAGAATATTCTGCTCGGGCATTTCGAATTGCTCTAGTCTGAGCCACGCAAAAGTACATGATGAATAAACTAATATTTGCATTTTGAATAATGAAATCAATTATACAAAAGGAAAATTCTATGAACAGGCAAATACATGATAGATCAGTTAAACGTACCAGAGCTTGCAAATTTTCAAATTTCTTAATGGAGCTGCCTTGCCTTGGAAGTGATGTTTGAGGCCAAGGTGACACAATAAGGGCTTGCTTACGGTAAGGTAAAGCCTAGTTTGGATAAAACAAAGGATCATTAGATAACATATTGAGTATGCCTTATGTAACATTATATTTTGTAATCAACTCAAACGTCTTCACGCAACACCAATATTTGATCAATGAATATTATTTTCTATGAAATACCCAAACAATGTGAAACCTTTTAGGAAAATAAAAATTTTGAACACATTTTTCCAGAATATTTATTTTCCATAAAACAAATGGAGCCATAATGTAATACAATACTTGTTTTGTATTTATTTAAAGAAAAAACTCTTCTAACACCGAGGCCTTTTCAGCTCAATTGGGTAAGCATATCAATGGTTTTGCCATCGGTTAGGGGTTCTTATTGGCCTAAAGTCTTTAAGACAACAAGCCTCATCCTTTTCGGGGATGAGTGTAACATATGCGTGATTTAACCTCCAATCAATGAAAGGCCTTTCACAAACTCCTTTAACAACCCAAACCCCCCCCCCCCAAAAAAAAAAAAAAGTCCTCCCAATTGAAGAATGCCATGGGAAACCACCCGAGTCTCATGCCCATGGTACATCAAGACGTCCTGGTTTCCTCCTTCAAATCCTTTCTTAAGCCAACTTATGATCAAGATCAAGGCTTTGGAAACAATTCTTATCAAGTGATTTTTATAGTATGATCAGCAAAAAAGATCACTTGCTGAAACGGAATTGTACTTCCACCCTGCTCACATACTTTTATTTATAAAAGGAACATCCTTACTTTCTTGTGAACATTAATAGAAGACAAACTTGTTTTGTCAACTAGTACAATGAAATGATACTACCAATAAAATCAACAATGTGTTTCGACTTTCAAGAACTACAAAAATGAAGAAATGCAAAATGTAATTGAAGGCTCGGAATTTACAAAGAGAAGAAGAAGAGTGAGAGAAAGATTGGATTTATGTCTCCACACCTTATATACGAATAAAAATAGTGGATAGAATGCACTTTACATTAGTCTATTTATAATAAACAAACGAGCACCAGACAAAACTCTTCACAGTGTGCAACATGGGAATTAATCATTTCACATCCGCGACGCATACGGTATATAATAAGATTACCTGCCACAGTTCCTCCGTGACAAATGGCATGAAAGGATGTAGCATCTTTAAGATGTTTTCAAAGACATACAAAAGAACTGCTTGAGCCACTGACCCAACTGAGCTCCCTTCAGAATGATAAAGGCGAGCTTTACTAGCTTCAATGTACCTAGGAAACAAGTAGAGGATATCCAAGTAATTTGCTGAAGTTATGGTGTAATTAGAAAGTTCGGCACAAACTCAGAAAACAACATTCTACCAAAGTTTTAATAAGTATATTAAAACAAATTTTAATTCAAGGTTGGGTGAAAAATAAAAAAATCATAGATATTGCATTTTCATAATAAATACAGTTATAATGAAATCATTTGCTTCACATACGGCAGCAATCATGTCTATCTAAAATGTCATGATTCTACATGTTACACTAACTCATCAGAAGCAGTTTTTGCAAGGGACATCTTCCCAAGTGTGTCATGCAACACACATGCTGGTTGTCCTTTGACATTGCATTAGATGGTTCAATAGTTACTAATATTTTAGAGATTTAATGTTGTATAAAGGTTATTCTAAAGTTGCATTTTGACACCTAGTTGAAAGAGTATAAGTTCTTGATGACTTATCTTTTATGTTCATTCTTGTCACTTTTGCTAGGATTTACATGTGACTTTTGCAGACAATACTTTTTTGTCGGTAACCATAGAACTTATGTTGAAAAAACAAATGTTTATTATCTAACACCAGGGTAAGATTAACATAAAGGTTTAGAATCACAGCAGCAATCCTCCCAAAACTTAATCACATCCCCTTTCTCTACCTTGAACCACACCTTTTTCCTGAATTACTCAATCCCACTCATAATTCCATTCAGCCTCGCACCCAAACAGATGTTTCAGTTCTCTTCCCAACCTCCCATAGTACTCCATATATAGAAACCATAACTCTTCTCCATGAACTATCTCCCTCCTCTCCCAATCTCCACAACCATTTTCCTAAGAGAACTTCATTCATGATGCACAAATTCTTAATACCCAAGCCCCACCCTCTCTTATCTGCACTAATTTATACCATTTCACCAATTGGAATTCATGAACATTGTCTTCATAATTCCAGAGACAGTTACTACAAAATCACAATTAGAACAGAGAACTAATAGAACTCACAGAGCCAAGTGAACCATTGCTATTCATAGCCTACAAGTCCACAGCATTCTCGCAAAGCAGGGCCTCACGCGCCAACTTCAACTGCAGGAGAACTTCGAACACACAAGTACTGATATAGGAAGTGCTCCAAAATTAACAAGATTGCTAAGCATTGGCAATCATGTTGATAAAGGAAGAAATCTTTAAAAAGCTTCTCTAATCCCACTCTTTTTAAAAAATCTCAAGTTCAAGCAATTAAAGAGGGCTCAATCCTTTCCCATAGCCTACAATTAGTGCGTAGATTCCCTATAAATAGTGGGACGGTCCCTTCTGATAATTTCCACAAAAAAACGCGTAAGGCTATACTAACTATGGCTCTTGGCCCGAACAACGTCCTAGGCGTAGGGGAGATCGGAGCAACAGGGAACGCCTAGACGACGATGCTCGTCCTGGGCTGCTGTAAGTAGCTCGAGATGTCACAATGCCTACTTGTTAGGCTATGCACAAACGACAATCAGATTTGTAATTCAGACTTGCAGTCTCCTTGCAGGCCAACCAATCGGGATAGGATGTTTTACACCCAAGCCATAAAGCAGTTTGCAAAGCTTCCAACAGGTTCATTTTGACATACAGTTTGCACAATCCTGACTTACAGTTCAGAAGTATGACTATTTGCAACGATGGACATTTACAGATCGCAAAGGAAATGGATGGTACAGGTGGCTTCAAAGTTGATGAATCCATTTCTCTAAATTGATTGAAAGTCATGTGCCTTCAGATGCGCCTAAAATTTTCAAACAAAGCAAGTGGAAAAAAATTTATTCCTCTGAGAGTATTTTTTTTTTTTTGAAAGGCAAGCTGGGTTTTTATAGGATCCCAGAACCCATAAAGATGCTGCAAGCTGGGTTTGAACCCATGACCTAGTGGTACCATCCGCCAAGCTTTAACCGTTGAGCTGTCATTGGCAATGAACGTGGGATTTTCTCCCTATAGAGGAGGTCCAACGAAGTAAAGGAATAGCTGTAAATAGAGTATGCTTTGACTTGCCATGTGGGGAATAAGACTTCCTCTCTTTGTAAGCTTGCTTCCGCATTATGGAACTCCCTGCCCTAGATTTTTTATTTTTTTTAATTAAAAGGTAAAAATCTTATTAAATACCCATGATATCACAAAACGGAAACCTTAAAGAATTAAGGTCTCAACATATAGAATCCTCATTAACAATCAAATTCCCAAAAATAAATCCATTTGAAAGAATGTGACATCCATCCCCAAAGTATGATTAGGACCTCCATGATCACACAAAAATAAATATCCAATGCTTTGTTGCAGAATAACCTACTATTAAGCTCCTTCTATACCCTACTCCTTGCTCTAGTATGCCTTGAGTGATAAAATTCATGGTTGCTAGGCTTGTAAAACTCTCTCTTTCTCAAAAATGTTGAGAAACATGTGAAATTCAGTCTGTTGTGCAATTTGTTAGACAATTTGGTGCAGAATGAATGGAAGGGTCTATGAAAAGAATGGAAGTTAAAATTTTATTCTTTCATTGGGCGTCCACAAGAATTCAACTGTCTTTGAGTTTTGAAAGACTTTTGGTAGAATGGGATTGTCTCCTGATCTCCTCTTGAACTAATTAGTCTTTCTTGTATTTGTAATCTTGTCTTTGATGTGTTTGTAATCTTTCGTATCCTTCCTTCATTTTGAGTTCTTCTATGTTCTATCAATAAAGTCTGGCATTTTCAAATCATTCCACTGTTAGTAGAGTCTCATTACCTTGAACATGATACAGTAGAAGAGTTTTTATTCACCTCTAAGTGGAAGATTAATACAATAATACCTTAAGTTTAAGACGTTCTACCACACTACCTAATTATATTTAATTGTTTTAATCAAATCTAAGTTGAGATATAATTATGTCTTTAACACCAATATTGCCTTTTCTCTCAACTAATTTGATGGATAAGTTACTCCTCTTAATTTAGCCAACCAATTCCTTCAAGGTAAATTTTACTGATAAAAGATAATTTGGCATTACGCACAGTGGCCTTTTTTTTTATCAACAAAATAAAGCAGATTTCATTTCATTAAAAGAAGGAAAACTAGTGACTGTGCAGGTCACTAGGAACAAAAATTGATACAAGATTGTAGCTACAAATAAAACAGACTCTCTGACTCAAATATGCAAGTGTAGAATGAAATGTTTTGTAAATTCCCCATATGTTTTCCCAATGCCAAACCAAAGCCTTGATTTCATTACATAACTCTGAATGATCCTTCTTCTTATCCTTGAAAGTTCTATCATTTCTCTCCTTCCAAACCACCCAAATAACTGCAAAAAAATCTCTTCCACAGCCAAGTGCATTCATGGGAACATCCATTTATGTGCCACATTGCAGCCATCTGTAGGAAGCTCCGAGCAGTGGGGGTGTTAGCTTCCTCACAGATAGATTCCATCTTTCATCATAACTGAAGAAAAGAATCATAACTGAAGAAAAGATGGCCCACAGTCTCCTCATCTTTTTCACGCAAACTGCTCCTATTATGGATTATCATTACTCTTCTAATGAGATTATCAACTGTTTGGAGTCTGCCATTCCCAATCACCCCATTGAGAAAATTTACTCTGGGAGCAACTTTGCTTGACCCAAAAGGAGTGATGACCAAAAGGGAATGGTTCGCATGGGTTAGGAAAGGATGATTGTGAGTGCAGGTTTAGTCTATTGTGCATCTCCTGGACATAGAAATGTCTATCACATCTCCACTTGATGATGGTCAGAGGTGATGATGAGTTGGAGATGTTGAATGAGAAGCAAAAGCTGTGGAACTTCTGTATCTGATAGCTGTCCTTAACCAAAGATTCAGGTGGTAGTTCCTCCTTCAGAACTCACAAACATATCAGGTACAACACGGTGACCTTCAAAGCATTAAGGACCTGATATTAAAGCATCTCAACTGGCATATAAAATCCTCAACAAAACTGCCTCATCCCCACAAGGTAATTAAAACCTCCATGATGACAGTGCCAATATTTGATGCCTTCCCATTGAAAATCTAAATTGTGAAACACACAATAAAAGGAAGTGTTTTCCCTAAAACCTTCCCCATAGGGTAGAGATACTCATAGGGTAGAAATTGTGAAAATCCCAGTTTAATGACCCATTGAGCTGTCTACCAAAAAAAAAAAGATGAAAAAGAAAAAATGAAAAATAGTGGTCCAATTTAAATAATTCCTGGCTGTTGGGTTTTCATTCTTTTAAAAGTTTCTTTCATATATTTAATCATTACATAAGTTTCAATCTCTGAATTAACTTTTGCAATAATGCTAATCAAATTTCACAGATATTTAATTTGCTTTATTTAAAATAGGTATAATGAGCTAAGAGAAACATTGACATGCTTGTTAAGTGATGGGGTAACATAGGTATGCATAAACAAAAATGTGTCTTAGGGTAGATTTGTTAAATCAACTATAAAGTTGAGATACAGAAATAGTTGCTGGAATAAATTCCAAGTGTCTTTCAACTATGGGGGGTGTGTGGGGAAAAAATTTATAATACAGACATAAAGATGGAAAACAAATAAATAAATAAGCCATCCTCAAACCATGGATGTTAACTAGCAATACTCTTCTAAGTTAAGATGCTCTAACTTCTTTCACAGTTTGATGTACGCAGATGTCAAAATCATCAGAAAAAGTGTGTTTTCACAGCGTCAGTAAATAACATTTTGTATTTTGTGATAGCTCCTCAATGTAGACACTGACTTATACTTACCAATCAGCAAAATCACCCCAAAAGAAATCATATAATTCTCTCCCAATGTCACCAAAGAAAAACTTCTCATAGCTAGTTGTCACACTATCAATGAGCTGGTGAAGTTTTGATATCTGAAAATCAAGGATGCTTCTTCAGTACAGCATGAAAGCAAATGGAAAAGATACAACTGAAAGAGGATGTACAGATCAATTACCACCCAGCATTCTGGCAATGGTAGTCTGAGCAAAGATTCTTCTGTGTCAAACTGTTATAGACAAATAAAACTGTGTTTAACATCTAATGCATCTAACACTATTATAATCATACATTCATAATTTCATACTCATTTTATTCCGGTAGCATCAAAATGAACTACAATATCTCCATTATTATTCAACAAACAGAAATATCAAGAATAAAACTTGTCCTATGAAATGATATTTTAAAGACAGAAACCAGCATATAATCATGCATGAGTTGCAGAATGTACCGGCACAACCTAAAAAATGGAGGTAACTAGTTTAACTTCCTTCACTGCATGAAAAACCAATAAATTGGTAGGAGATTTCAATTACAACATTAGATTGGGAGCAAGCACATGTGACAAACCTTATAAGTAGTTAAGCTTTCCCATCCATGAATATCGCTTTGGCTAGGCAAGTTCTGCAAAACGAACTTGCCTGCATTCCACAGTTTGTTAGTGAAGGCTTTGTTTGAAGTCAATCTTTCAGTAGACAAATTGAGGTCCTGAATGACGCAAGGAAGCAAATCATACTTTTTACTGTAAGCCAGATATTCATGTCCATATGGATTATGAAACAATTCAGAAGTTACAAGACTATTACGTACCTGGCCAGCTGTTCCCAGTGCAATTGTGAATCTTAAGGCATCCGTACCAAACTCCTTGATTGTATCCAGTGGGTCTATCACATTTCCCAAACTCTTGGACATTTTTCGTCCCTGCCACATTTTATAAAGAAAAAAGATACAATAATATAAGTTTAAACAATCGAGAGATGCATTAAGTTCTGTAAAAATTACGAACAAAATATGAACAGATGTGGTGCAGGGGGGGGGGGGGGGGGGGGGGGGATATTGGCCACCAACTGATCTTAAAACATATATATTTCATTTTTCATATCAAGTTACTTTTTGGGGGGGAGACAACCGTGAAAAAAGAACACTGCCCCCCCTAAAAGTATGCGTCTGGTGTTTCTAGAGAGAACTATGCTTTCCCAGTTGACCATACAGGAAGAGAACTGGATGTCCTTAAATCTATCCCAATTACAACCTCGTATCTACAATGAAATTTAAGTATATATCGAAAGTTCTCTACAGTTTTATGCACATTCTTAAATATCCTATTGTTCCTTTTTCTCCAAATCTCCAAATGACCCGAGCCACTGCATGAATTAGTTTCTCCCAAACCACTGCATTGACAGTAATCGTTTGTTTATAAGCTAATATAATCAGATGAACAAAGGATTATGGCTTAAAACACACACACATATGAAGACCAACTGTTAAGGCGCACTGAAATTTGTCAGCAACTTATGCTCAACTGGATTACTCTAGGTTACCTATGCTCCAGGGAGCACTAGTTGAAACCTAGAGAGGTTTTGTAATGTCTAAAAAACAGACAATCATAGCATGAGACAAAAAAGGGATGGATGAACAGAGAATGCATAAGAAACTCAAGAGTCCATGATACCTTCAATCAGATCATTAGCAAGTGTAGGTGGCAGTGTGGTGCCAGCCCGTTAAGGGATGAGGTTGCATACTCACCAACAATGATGTTAGATCGACCACAATTAAATGTCTAGTGCATCTGAACCATGGGTGGAACATCAGTTTCATTACACGTTTTCTCTGCTGATAACATGCACAACAAGGAACGGGCTAAGGCATCACATCTGTAATTTATAGTCACAGGGCACACAACACTGGTAAACCATAAAGTCACCAGGTCAGAACACGACACCTTGCCGATACTTGTCAGTATCCTATTTGTATGTGGCATACTCTCAATTAAACGTCGGTTACGAATAAAACGAGTGCTAAAATAATTGGCAGAAGGACACAGGGCTATTCAGGAAGTAAGGAGCCAAATCAACATGTAAAGGAGAGTAGCCACGCACAATCGGGAAAGACAATTCATTTGTCAACCTATTGTTGAACACCAGTCAACATGAGGATGGTCATGAAAAAGGCATCACAATAAATCACCAACACTAGATTAACGACCTGAGTGTATGGATATGTGGAAAACTACAATCTGGACCTTAGTTTCTTCCGTTAGGTGGGCAAGAATGTCCAGTAAAGTTAACATCTCTGAAAATTAAATATAATTAGAGGAATCCCATGGGGTAAACAATTTAACATCAACTACAATACCCACTGGTATTACTATCTTGTCAAAATATAATTGTTACTTTTGTATTACTATCTTGTCAAAATATACTCGTATCATGTATAAAGAATTGACACCTTCAAAAGATATACACAGAAATAAATAAATAATTGATTATCTCGTCCTGGAACCCACTGGTGTCTATCAAGAGTCGGAGTGTCCAAAATATGAGAAAATATAGGAACTGTTTTGAACTATGAGTATGGAATTATCCATATAATGCAAAATCCAAAACAATAAGTTGCATGTGTGACAATACTCACTTGAGAGTCTCGAATCAACCCATGCAAATATATATGAGAAAATGGTATAGTCCCAGTGAACTCAATTCCCATCATTACCATCCGTGCCACCCAGAAAAACAAAATATCATGCCTGCCCAAAAGGATTACAAGATAAACAATTACTTGATGTCAATTCCATTGAGAAAGAGAGAAAAAAAAAAAAAAAAAAAAACATTTGTCATCAATAACAGCGTATCCAAAATATGTAGGGTCAGATGAGTAAGCATGCATTCTAGTTTATTAAAAAAATCATGCAAGAGGATGATTGTTCTCACGAACTTTCAATGATTACAAGGTAAATGGGGTACATATACACTGCATACGATATGCACTAAGAAAAATTGCATACATTTTATGACAACAGACACAAATGTGGTTGTCCAAAACATCCCAATATATTATGCCATTCTTTTCTTTCTGAAAACATTAGTTGGTTCTCGAATCTAAAATTCTTTCTAAAAGGTTAAATTTAGCATTTGAACATAATATGGGCCAATGCCTAAATTGTTCCATGAAAGTGAGCATAGAAACATGGAGAAACTATATTTAAAACAACACTTAAAGCCACTCACTTTGAATATTGAACTTCAAATTAAGGTTTCTTAATTATGTATTCAGTAATTTCAGAAAAACAAAATGTTCCGACATATTCTGACGACATATGAGATGGAAATTCAGTTTATTTGACAAGTGGTCCACTAGTTAGCCCATGGGCCTTGGCTAGGATTCGTTAAGTTCCTTAAGAAGCCACATGATCTTCAAATTTTTTACTATAGAAGTGACCAAAACTCAATGATAATTTTCGGGTTACATCAATCCGAACTTAATGGACTTCATAGTTGCAAACAAAAAGCACTTGATCTTCGGCTTGAACACTGCCTATAGGTCTTGGATCCGAAACGAACTTATAGCTATGAAAACAAACAAGCACGATTTGGAACCTGAGATAAGCTTCTTCACATTTCCCAAAATCCCTCTTCACTAAAACATTGAGATAAAAAGAGACACTAAAATGACTCAATCTGATAAAAGGAAATTGTATGTGAGCGGGATGTGGTCAAACATCAAGATCAAACCTGAGCAAGTTCTCAGTAGAATGGTGAGTGCATCTCCTTTCTTTTATTTTTTTATTTTATATATTTGTTTATTTTAATGCATGTGTTTGAACCCGAATTAATTGGTGGGGTGTACTACAAGTTTGTTGACCAATATGATGAAGTGATAAACAGATAAACATATAAACAGGCATATCTGGGAGTAGATCCATGATCTCCAACAGCAAATGGAAAGAGTATCTTCAACCTAAACAAGGATATGCGCTATCACTTTGTATATGCCAATGGCGTTATGGTCGAGTGGTTAAGGCTGTGTGGGTTTATCCCCCACGTCCTAGGTTCGAGACCCGCCTGCGCCATAGTTACTTTCTTATGTTGTTGACCTGTAGGTCGCACCTTGTCGATAGGTTATGGGATCCTATAAAACCCAGCTCGCTTTCCAAAAAAAAAAAATCCAGATATGCAGTATTATCCAGTGAAAGAAGAAAGCCCATACCCAGTTTCAAGGATTGTTGTTGGATAAAATGTTTTGTAATCATCTGCTGATACATCAGGCCAACCAAGAGTGCTGAAGGGCCAAAGTGCACTGGAAAGAAAATAAGAAAGTAGTAAGCATTTGTGGTATCATACAACACTAACCTGTTGAGTTTTAAGTTTCAAAAAGAAGCACTGTAACAAACATCAAGATGTATATAAATCAAGACAACGGCCACAAAAATCCCAATGCCCCATTTTGAAAATATTTTTTTAACAAAAATGTTTGTATCCTAATCTTGGCTTATAGATATGTATACATGTATAAATAAATAAAACTATAGGATCAGGTGACAACCATTATAACAAAATTAATCACAAACATAATAAAAGCAAAAAGAAAAACACTTCCAAGTGGTCCCTGGAGTAAGGAAAAAAAACCTTGAAAACCACGTGTCAAGAACATCTGGATCCTGATATATCTCGACGTGATTTCCATATTTCTCTCGAGCTTTCCTTAGAGCTTCTTCATGACTACGAGCAACTATATAATCTTCTTCACAATCTTTACCAACAATATACCAAACTGGTATGCGGTGTCCCCACCAAAGTTGTCTGCTTATACACCAATCCTTAATATTTGACAGCCAATGATTATATATCTACAAACAACAACCAATAGCATAGGTGAAGAAAAACCAAATGTGACCAGCTATATGAAACTGAAAAGGACAAATTAAAAGGGGAAAGATTTTATTTCAAATCATAAAAGAGTAGTAAGCCCATTCCTGGAAATGGTAATACAATGTGAGAATAAGACGACCTAGCAGTAATCCCGCAAGTCGGACAATGAATCATTTTGCCAACAAGCAACCAAAACTCAGATTCTCATTTGTAATCACAATGAATCCGGAACAAAAGATGTGAAATTTCCATATATAAAGTTCCCAGTACCTTCTCAAATCTTTCCGGGTATAATGGTCAATTGTCCTTCTTGAACTACTTGCAAGGCCTTCTCAGCTAACGGCTCCATGGTAACAAACCACTGCTTACTTACAAGTGGCTCTATTATCTGAATGGAGAACAAAAAAATTTATGGTTACCATTCTGTAAGAATTTCCATCCAACTAGCGATGTTTCAATTAAAAGGAGAACTTTTAAAAGGATATTATTGTACTTCTCCACCACGCTGGGATCTGGGAACTCGTGAAGTGTGGGGCTCCTTTTTGACTGCTAGACCTGTCTCCTCAAGTTCTGACCACAACTTTTTCCTTGCCTCAAACCTCTCCATCCCTCTGAAAAAGTAAACATCATTGACAAAGCATTACACAGGCATTCACCAAAACAACTGAACTTCCAGAACTACAATTCGTCAACGACACTTACTCATATAGTCCCGCAACATCATTAAGCGTCCCATCCTTGTTCATTATATTAAGTATAGGTAGACCTAGCTTTCTAGCAAGAAGATAGTCACTGTGATCATGTCCAGGGCTTATCTTCAACACTCCAGTTCCAAATTCTTTTTCAACATACTGCCACACTTCAATTATTAGTACTATATACCAGAACATCGAAATGAGCAGTAAATCCCTCGCTAAACATGCAAAGACACAATGTAAATTTATTATAACCACCCCCAAGGTGTAGCTACACGTAACATCCCAGCTTCATCAAATCTTCCATGATTACCCTCTTGATATTCATCTCAAGTTTTTCAAGCAAGGTAAAAGCTTTGGTTTCTAACAGACACTAGTTTTAAATCTTTTCATCATTATCACTGAGGGGAAATGCTAAGATTTGTTATACCCACTATTGTGGTGTAGTTGCATGTGATGTGCTCATCTATTCTAAATCTCCCACAGCTTCCCTCTTCTATTCATGACTCACGTTTTCTCCAACAGCTTGAGCTTGTGGAGCCAGGTGGAAGTTTAACAAACTTCAAGGATCATTCAGATGTGTTAAACCATGTACATTTTGAAGAGCCAATAAATCAATATATTGATTGGGAATCATCTAAATTTGCATGTAAACAGTGTTCCGTGTTCGACACAAAATGGGAAGCTACAGAATGTTCTTTGAATATTGTTGCCACCTTGTGGGTTCTTTGGAAGAAGAGGAATTACACAATATTCAAAGATACAAGAAAGGACCTTGACAGTATTGTTATGGATATTAAAGCTCTGGTTTGGCATTGGGGAAACACTTGGATGTGCTTCTAGGGGATCCCTTTCCACACCTTGTATTTTCAACTGAGCTAGCTTATCTTGTGTTATTTTTTCTTCCAGTGACATCAATCATTGGTTTTTAGAGTTTTTGCTCTGTTTCTTGGTTATCTGTTTCCCTCCTTTCTCTATTAATATATAGCCTGTGTTTTGATTCCTTAAAAAAAAAAAGAATAGTGTTTGCATGACGACTAATGAGAAATTTACTCTATCAGATATGATGGGACATGACGGCCAAACGTCATAGGTACAATTGGCCTGCCTGCCGATATACTTCGAATAGCGATCATCCTACAAGAAAAAGGACCCAAATCATGAGTGTTCATTTGAAAAAAATTGAACATGATAAGCCCAAATAGAGAGGAAAAACTTGTGTTGAAGTAAAACTAGAAAAGCTGAGGGCAAAAGAAACGTGTCATTGTCCTTTTACAATGGAAAAAGCAGGTTAGTGTACATGCATATATATTTGATGTCGGGACAAAATAAGCTCAGAATATAAATTACATAAAGTTACAATTGAACAGATATTCTTAGATGGGTGCTGGAAAAACAAACATGAGGAAAGAGGTATGTTTCAACAAACTTGACAGTTTAAGCCAGAATCTAGAGACAAAATGAACCTAATCCCAGTCATCAATTGGTAGATTCATAGACCAGGACTCAAAACCTGACCAAACAAAAGACAGTATCATAACCTGGCAAATGATAAAGATGAATATATCCTTCTCTTCAGAAAATAAGGAAAAGTTTTCTACCCTCTATTACCACATAAAAGCAATCATTATGTAAACTGACCTCAGGATGCACGGCAACAGCAACATCACCAAATAGCGTCTCGGGGCGTGTTGTAGCTATTGTCAAATAGTCATCCCTTCACAAACAAAAACTTGCATTTGTTAAAATTCACATCTACATAGCCAAATCCCAAAAACAAGGGTCCTTTTGGCTAACTGAAAGTGGTATACTGATCGTGGACGACTCATATTAGCACATGTAGATGTTTTTTGTCTGGTATCATTATAAGCTTAGCTTGGTTAGCGTTTACCTTTTTTTTTTTTTCTTTACTTGGATAAAGACTCATTGTTGGAAAAAGTCATCCCCATAATTATCACAGACCATGAAAAATATTACAAAAGAAAAAAAAAACTAAGTAAAACAAAACAAAACGAAGACTTGAAATTTTAGTTTAAATTTTGATATGTTCATTTTTATGATTAAAGTAGAAAATATCAATAATGAAGCTGTAATGAAATTTATGCAATTGGAAAATAATTCCATCTGATAATATTGTTTAAAAGTGGCATATAGAAATTCCAAGAAATAAAATTCAAAGAAACTAAGTTTGTCGTTAATATATTCATTCCTGTTGGATCCTACAAAAATGACTACAAAGAGAGATGTTGAAGGAGAAAATGGTGGAGAGAAACGAGAAGAAAGAATGGAGAAAGAAGAGGAGGAGAAAGAGGTTGGAAGCCCATTAGGCCTTCGTATGCGGTTTGGGGAAATAGCAAGTTAGTGAAAAGTGAAAGGAAGAGCGAAGAATAAGAGAGACCAAGAGAAGCAAAATTTCTGTCTTTTCATAATCACCGAAAACCTCATAACTTATCCATACAATGAGCCCAACATGATAGCAACTCCATTCAAGAATGAAAAGTGGAAGCGGGTAAGTTAGCCACGTTTTTTAAAGTGTTTCACAGATGGAATACGCTATTAACATTGCATGAAGTTATTAACATGTTTCTGAAGTATGATATCCGTATGAAAAAGAAGCAGGATCCTGATGCCTTAACACTCTTAACTGCCAAGTGATTTTTATTAAAGCATTACCTACAGCTTCACTTTTATCTTTTATTTACCAAACTATGGCTGTATGCTTCACCTTGACTAGGATTTTTTTTTTTTTTTTAAATAAGACATGCTCATTTAAACGGAGCCAAAGGGAAAAGCATTACACGAGCGAAGAGGTTCAAAGGGACAACAAGAAAGGGGAAAACAAAGTAAAGCGAGAAACAACAAAAAACAATATTAAATCTCTAAGCTGTGCTTAACACAGTCTAAGAAGAGGAAAGGCCAAACTCAGCTCCTTCCTCTCTACGCCATGCTTAAGCCAATCTCTAAGTTAAAGTTACAAAAATATCGAGTTATAGAATATATTGAACTTCTGTTCCATTAAGTTGGGATCTCAACTCACACTTTATTTAAAGAAAAAAGGCCAAACTCAGCACCTTCCTCTCCTTTTCCTTTTTTTTATTCTTCCTCTTAGAATGATTAGGAAACAGCTACAAAGGTGATTACAATTTATGTCCAAATTACCTCGAGCCTCCAGCAACACGATATTTAATATAGTACAGCCACACCAGGTTCTTCGGAATACTCCACTTCCTAAGCAAACAGAGGCAAAATTGAATCACACACGAAAAATTAAACCAGTAAAACTAAGTTAAGATACATGCATGTTTCGACCAAAATAAAACGTACCAAATCTGATACAAGCCGTCTGAAGACTAGGTGACCAGTTGACCATGTAAGATCCTGACAAAAATTGTATTACAATGATAAATACTTTGTAGGTATCAATGAAACATCTTGTTTGAATGCCACTCATCTCCTTCAAGACAAATGACTAAACAGCAAAGAGAACTTGCAAATAAACTGTCATGTTAATAAATATTTTTTGGTCCATTAAGAATTGGGGTCTATCCAGAGAACGAGGGCCATCTTATCCTTATCTATCTTTAGAGGGAAATTAATTCAAGCATATTGACACTTTACACATGATGACCAGAAGGACCAAAATGAATCCCAGGCAACGCCCATGACTGACACCACCTTACCCAAGTTACACGTCTCAAATCCACTCCCCCTGTTACAGCTGAAGATTCTTATAAGCTATACAATACATAAGAAGAGTATCTAACAATTATAAACCCTTGATAAAAGTATGTGAAAACTTCTGTGGCTGTTTTTTCCCCCTTTTTTCCTAAACTTGTGTATCAAAATCAAGTAATCAAACGCATAAATATGATATTTCCATGACATCCAAATAATGATCAGGAAATACTATCAGTTGAACGAGTGTGCAATCTATTAATATCCTTTCAAACCCTCACAAAATACCAATCTTTACATAATAAAAGGAATCTCTGTGCTTAATCACAATACAACCAAACACTTGACAAGTCAGAAACAAAACCAATAGAAACTGACATAGTGAACACAATTAAGCAGGAATTTCCTTGAGTCTCCTAAAATATGGAACAGTGGTTTGAAGTACAACATAAAGTTGCAGTAATCACTGATCATAGTTGTCAACAACAAGCTGCAATTTGGATGAATATTGAGATTTCGAAAACTGAACAATCTGCACAATAAAAGAGAAAATCAACCAGCTGTGTGGAGCTCCTGTTGAAGAGCGATTTTATTTCGTGTACTTATATGCAAGTGTTATTTTGTATCTATGAGATTAGGTGCCTAGAAAAAATTCCATATTTGTTTAGGATTTGTATCTTGCAAGTATTCGATTTGTTTGTTTCCTAATTCTAGTTCTAGGTAGTTGGTTTCCTTTGCTAGCAAGTTAGCTGGTTAGCAAGCTTTGTAACCTCATTACACATCTTTACATACAACAATTCCAAAATAATTTCTTTTAGTTATTTGTTTGTTCTCGCCATGACATTAGCTCACCTTAATTAACAAACGTATTGCAAGAACTGATGATTTCATGTACTCAAGTTCATACCTTGATAAATTAGGCCTTTTTCATGAAGCCTAATGAATGCCTCAACCACAGCTCCTACAATCATTGGAAGGTAAAAGTTAAGAATAGGAATGAATGGTGCACCACAAATACATGAACACGAGGGTTTTCTTCTTTTTCTTCCCCCAAGGTAGCTAACTTAGCAGTCAAACTGCAAAAATCAACAACATCTATGCAGTTAAATTGTTAACCAGATCCTTATTGTTGAAGAGAGAAATGAGATTAATAAGGATGAATTAAAATTAATCAAAGTATATGTTTGTTTATTTATATCCTCTAAGTACTAAAAAATAATTGAAGAATGTAGTAAACTAATGTCGTATGAACATACAACAAACTCATTATCCTTGGTAATGGTCATAACATAAGCCATCTTATAAGTTATAAGAAAAATAACCGAAATAGATTAACAAACATAACTGAAAGGGATCCAAGTGCAGAGATCGTATGCAATTCGAGTTGAACTCCTTCATTGATGATAACCTCGGGAAGATATGGATTAGAACCATAATGAATTGCTTCCTATAGATTATAATCCAGGTAAGACACAATTGACAATTAAAAAGGAGAGAGAGAGTATTCATACTCCAAATCATTTGCTTGGTAACCTGGGAAGGAATGTGAACCATCTCTCAAGAGTATGGAAGCGAATTTGGCACAAGGGTATTCATGTTTGCGGCATGGACTATTGGAAGGAAAGAAACACGAGGATTTTGAAAGGAGAGAGAGTAACGGTAGAGGAGGATTTTCTGTCAATCATGGAAGATATCTAAAATTTGAGTTCAGCTTTAATTCTTTACAAAATATGCCTTTAGTTCAATTCATGTTTAACTACGATAACTTACTTTCCTTGGTTTGTAGTTACTCCCTTGTTGTGAGTCTCTCACTGACTTTTGTAGTCTTTGATTTGTTATCAATAAAATCTGATTTGTGTTTGGCTAAAGAAAATGTAAAAGGTCTCGATCTAGTCCCTTTAAGTGATTACTAATCCCCAATTTTATAACACTGAACAACCTCAACACATTAACAGACAAATAAGAAAGATGCGACAAATATATTATCCTTTCTTTTGAAATACAAAATACAAAATCATGGATAACTACAAGCTTAATCATAACAGTTTGGTGAAAAGTGGAGCAAGAAACATAATCAACTACATTTAGGATTTATATACTAAAAGAATATATTGGAAATATTTTACAAACACTTTGAGGGTGCTATGTGAGGTTCAGGGTGAGAATTGAAATGCAAATTGCAAAGAAAATTGTGACTGACTTTCTTATCAACTTGAAGAGTATAAACTATCTTACGACTTAGCTGCTCATCAAGGGTAAAGTGTTCTCTGGTCCAATCACAAGATGCGCCTAGTCTCTTAATCTGATTTGTAATTGTTCCGCCATACCTCAAAGCAAGGAAGAAAACCCACCAGAGAACTTAGTCAACAGTATGAATTTAAATTTACTGCTAAATAGCACCAATAATTGTCTTAAAGAACTATAAACAAAAAAAAAATTTAACTTTTTTTTGGCAAACCAAAGCAACAATCTATCTTCCTTCCTTTTAGAGTTCCCATCTTGAAACAGTTAAAAATAATATAATTAACAGATATTGCGTAAATAGTTGTAAACCTACTATAATCATTATCTTCAAATTTCAACCCCATTCAATTGTGTGTTTGTCATTTTTTTGCTTTCTTATAAAAATTCAAATTTATTGATAGTCAAGAAACATGCTTACAAGGAGAAGAATATAAAAAGCACGAAGGCCCCAAAACCTGGGAACCATAAGAGATTACTGGACACTCACGAAATGCTCCCTATCTATGATAAAATGTTGCAAACCAACACCCTTGAGAGCATTATGGGAAAAGCACATTTTACCAGAGAAACACAACCACCATGACAATACGATCCTTTGTGAGTTTCTAAAACCTGACTATTAGTTTCTTGCCATATTAACCCAACAATGGCGTAGTGCCAAATCATTCTCATCCTTATCCTTAGAATAACTTTAACATCTCCATCCATGAAGCACACATATATGGCTTGAGGCATTACCAAATCTGCCCAATAAATATGTCAATAGTACATGCGCAACAATATTGACCTAAAAGTGAACGAATTAAAACTTTTGTTGAAAAAGTAAATAATACTAAGAGATGCATAGGCATGTCCCCAACATGCACGCACCGTATCTTTTTTTTTTTTTTGCTGGTGTGTCTCAGTGTTTGACGCTTGTATCCGTGTCGAATACTGACACTTGTGTCCATGTCATTACTTAGGATGAAAGTATTAATGGTGAAATAGGGAGGTTGGCACTTGGGGATAAATTTTACGATGGGATGGAGATTTGACATACGAATTCTGATATTTTGGGAATAAAATTTTATATAGATATGAGAAAAGATTTATTTCGAGTAGCATTTGTTGATGTAATTGGAGAATATGAGACTTGATATTATGGGTAACTTATGATGATACAAATCTCATTGGTGTGAGAGCTATAACTTTGTAGTCGATTTCATGTAATTGAAAATTGTGAATTGATGGCTATTTCTTATTAATTCTTATGTATATGTAATTATAACAAAATTCTCACTATTTGTTATTTGTAATAGAGTAATATTATGAAAACATTATTTCAAAATTTATTCTCAAAATGGAAAACGTTCATTTCATGTGGAAACATTGGCAATCAAATAAACCAAATTGATTCTAGTGATTCTCTAGAATGGATTCTCGTTCTCAGAGAACTTGCTAGGTCAATACTGTTGCACATCTGCTACTAATGTATGTTATTTATTAGGTGGGTTTGATTACCTGACATCTCCATCATCCCTGTGAAACTAGCAGAATTTCAAGGTAAATGCAGATTTCGTTTGACTATGATGACAAAAATCAATAACTAGCAGCCTGCATCTAGTATAGCATGTGATGTTGCACATGAATAGGTATTATTGATAAATGTAAAGTAAACAAAAAGATAAAGCACATATTTAGTCCATCAGAACCTTAGCATTCACTATAAATGCTAGTGGAACCCAAAAAATTCACAGTTGACTTGTATGAGAAAACATACTTCTTTCCATTCCCAAACTCGGCTTGTAAACTCATCTCTACTTAGTCAAGCCTCCTTACTCCTTCCTTTGCAAGCATTTTTCAACAACTAACTGTAACAAAATATTAGCACAAAAAAAAAGACATTTTAAGTGTTACACAAAAAAAGTGCTAAATAAAAACCAAGTTTAACCTCATACAAGACTTGGCTTTAGAACTGAGAAACAATAAACAAGAAAAATTCTATATCATGGTAAATCACAAGTTCGAAAAAACAGAACCATCAAATGACAAATAAACAACTTGTCTCTTTGTGTGTGTGTGGGTGGGTTGGGGGTGTGGTGGTTGGGTTTGTGGTTGATTTACATTTTAAAGATGAAAATTTATAAAACAAAAACAAAGGTGGGAAATTGATCAATGTTAAGTGAATAATATCAATACGTATATATTAATAGCATGTCATTCCCTATGGAAGGTTCTACCTATCACATCCAATGGAAGTTGCTACCAATGTCTTTTAAGGTATAAAGTAGCCTTTTTAAGTAGTCCATGCTACAAGGACGTACTACTATCACGATTGAGAGTGTAACACAAACCCAAATACCAACTATGTCTCCACAAGGTTTTAAATGTGAGATGTGATGCGAGGCGTTCCAGTGGACAAACATGTAGTAAGCCTTTAGAAGAGTATATTTAAGTTATATATACATACATACATATATATATATATATATATATATGATAGTAACTATGCTATCACATCCGTAATTGAAATCATTAAAAATGTTATATATAAGGCAGCAGAGTTCATAGATAGCGATGAAGTGTTCAAAAGGCATAATCCTTGAGGTTTACGGGTAAGCCTTGATGCCTTTGACATGTTCTTTTTTAAGGTAAAAAATTTGTTGAACAATACTGGTGGTATCACAAAATGGTAACCTTAAAAAATTAAGGTCTCCACACTAAAGAATCCCAATTAACAATCAAATTCTTCAAAACATGAATAAAATCTTTGAAAGACAGAAGATGCGACACCCAACCACAAAGAGTGATGCGAACCTCCATGCTCACCAACCTAATATTTGTTGTGTTGTCACAAAACAACCTACCAATTACATTTCTATCATACCTTCCAAAATACTTCACAATGTAGTAATCTTCAAATCTCTTTTTTTTTCCTTTAGAAGATAGATAGTTCAGCGACTTTCAACCTCTTAGCAACGTCTCCACGGTACCATGTATCACCCAAACATAAAATAAAAACTGCATTTGCTTTATAAACCCATCCTCGATGCATTAGAAGATTAACTGAGCTTCCCGGAGCAGTCTCACAAAAGCTACAGCCCATTTCAATGAACTTCCTGAGCAATCTCACAAAAGCTACAACCCATTTCAATGTCCATACCCCTATGAGCCAATTCAACCTTGGACGGATGAAAAAAAAAATACCTTGACCCAAAAAAAATACCTCTATCTTCCTTTCACTCATATCTATCATCTTCTTGACCCAAAATAACACTCTCCAATGCATTTGGCAAAAAGGCAAACTCTTCCATCTCACCCACCAAAAAGAGTTTGTACGCAAGTGAAAGTCCCGATGAAAAGTCATTATCCTAGCTTAACTACCAAAATAGCCACTCGACCTTGCTCCCTCTCCACCACCCAAACATCTTCCTAAAACTTAACCTTATCTACTCTTCCTAATACGACTTGAACAAACTCATTCTTATAGTAAATGTTGTTCACCAGGTACTAGTACCATATCAACCTCGTGGATGTCTAGGGATCCAACTCGCTTACAAAATTATATTTTGCTTTGATCACATGACGTGTAGCGACTGACCTTTGCCTTGAGGCGTAAACCTCATACATTTTTTCAAAACAACATTCTCTAATTATGTACTAAATTTGTCTTAACATATTTGAACCATGACCTGTGACAACATCCACCACAACCTTTACTAGTTAAGTTAAAAAGCTTTGGTGTTAGAAAAGTGCAAGTCCACATTTAAGAATTTTCAATAGGAAGGTTTTTAAGCAATGTTGTACAATCATGGTGCAACAGTGTTAGTCACCCCGTCAAGTGTCAACCCACCTAATATCAATTGTAACACATCACTCTATTATTACTAATATTGTTCTCACTTAACCACTATAATAAAGGAGTAGGGTTTTAGCTCAAACTAATTGTTCAACAATTGGCCCTACACTAGAGCCACACTTTGGGTGTGTTGAACCCGCCAACCCAAGATTCAGGCGAAATGGGAAAACACTTTCATCGGTTCAAGTTGACCATGGGCAACAATAAATAACTAGAAGTTTTGATTGATGATGGGAAAAAAAATCGGATGAGCAACCTAATAAACTAGATTGACCAAACTAAATATTAAAACACTGAGCAACCTTATGATATTCTTTAAAAGGTAATACTAATGGTATTATAATACGAGGACCTAATTATTTAAGGTCCTAAACTAACGCAGTTCAATTAACAATCAAATTCTCAAAAAAGATATCCTCTTGAAGACTATGGAACACCCATCCCAAAAAGTGACGAAAACCTCATGATCACTAACCCAATATTCAAAATTTTGACACAAAAAAAAAAACTTGTTATTACATTCCTTCCATATTATTATCACACTGCATAAGTAAGCTCCAAATCTCGTTCCCTTGCGAGAAAGATGGTTCATTGTCATCCAACTTCTTAACAACATCTCCATAGTCCCATGCATCACCCAACTAACACCAAACAAACCACAAAAATGCATCCATACATTATATGCATAAGAATATGAACTAAGCTCTCTGGCTCAACATCTCAAAAGCTACAAGTTAAAACCTTAAGAACGGGTTAGTCATGGCAATGCGGTTTCAACTTGAAGTTAGATTGGGAAGGACATAGAGAAAATGTCCACAGATTAGGTTGGTCACCAGAAGACCTTTCAACCCGCCAGCCGCCCACTTGCAACCCTAACCCCGACCTATAACAACATCCCTCACAACCTTTAGGGTTCAGCAATTGAGTTGAAAGGCCTCAATGCAAATGAAGTTCAAATTTAAGAATCTTCACTTGGACGATTCCTACGTCGTGTTGGACAATCCTGGTGCTCCCATGGCCTCAACTTAAGTTGGGCACCTTTCAAGCACACCAAACCATCCTCTTTACAGAGATTCGAGGTATCAAGGAGGTTTGAGTGAGGATATGGGTTTCAATGTTATGGAGAAAGCTTGTGAAAAGGATGACTTAGGGCAATGGAAGATAGATTAAAATGTGCACCATATTTGGCTTTCTGGCCTTCACTTTCCAATTTGTCGCACCTCGTCACAATTGAAAATCTGAAGGATATCAGCACTTTTCCATCCATTACTTTCGAAATCAATGGATGAATGAAAACTTGTGAAAATTGCAAAATGTCGTGATTGAGAAGATGCATCTCATAAACCATGTGCATCATGATTCATTCCAGAGTTGTCCTAGTTATTGTCATACTCCCATGTGTTATATCCTTCTCCACTCAAATCCAATGTGCGAGGAGTGTACCTCCTCCTTCATTTGGCTAAAGACGTTAAGCTTTGTGCTTTTGGAATGCAACATAAAGCTTCATTTTTCCATTTTGGTGAATTTGATTAATTTTCGAGTAATCTATTCTCATGCATTTTACTCTTTGTTAGCTCCACCACCATTTGGTCAAGCATTGTTTTTATAGGTTGAGTTTGGTAATACAACTCCTATCTGCTACATGCATTTTTCAAATTCCTGGAAACTTGAGTTAAGATCATCAACAATGTTACTCTTTGACGGAGGATTTTATTAATTTGTCCACATTTGAAAATTACCCTTTTAGAAACTTTGCTAGATTTTTTTCTCTGGCTTTTTGTAGCTATTACCTTATCACTGGCGAAACTGGATCATAGTGACTCATCCCTGTAGATGCTAGTGGACATTTATGTCGACTTTTACGTAATTACTTGCTATCAGCCCATCACAATCATTAAGATGAATACAATAATAGGTAACAAAACTAACTCATAGAGATGCTTTAGTTCTTGCATGCTGGGTACAGAAACCCATTATCTCCAATATACTCGGAAAGTATTCTTTTTGACAACTAGGTCCGAATCTATTCAGTGAGACAGACACTATTTTGGTCATAATTTAGCTATTTCACATGTTCCTAAAATCTAGTGGTTTAATATAATTTGCATATATTAATTAAGATTTATAAATAAGTAAATGCTTAGGCATACAATAAATGCTTCACTCATGCAGAACAGTCGATCATGATAGTCCAAGTTGAAATCGAATGTTCTAGAAAGAAATAATATTAGAGATCCTATGAGTTTCAAGTCCTTCACCTTGCGGAGAGTACATGCAAACTGATTCACAAGATGATTCAAGCTTTATTTAGACATTACATTAAATGCATGGTCTCATTCATTTCAATATTTCGAGATAATATGAATGATCACTTGCAAGTTAGGAAAAGCACAAGTCTTGTAGTCTATCCACATCAACACTACTATACCAACCCTTGAACCTAATTGCACATCAATTATGATCACATTATAGCATTTTTTAGCCTTATTCGTATACACTTGCCTAGTTTGTTTCTGAGAAGAGTATGGTTGAATTGAAAAAAGAGAAGGGGTATGCTTATACGAATACATATCTGTACGTATTCTTCACTGAGCTATTATTATTATCTGTTGTGGTTCATGAGGGCTATAGATAGACGCAGAGGACAGGTTTGGCATCTACTAAAATGCTCCTTTGTTTTCATCTTATCAATTTTGGTTGACCTTCCCATCAAATCTTACCTAATCGGTCCTGTTGGGGAAAAAAAATGGCAGAACTCCTCTTCCTATCATCTGGCCATGGTTCCTACTGGAGAAAGGTGGAGCCCCATCTCCCTCATTAGAAAGTCAGACACCTTTGTCCAGAAAACATCTCTTTGAACCAATATATCTGTCCAGAAAGGAACAGCCCCTTTCCTTTGCAACATGAGACCACTGATGGTCATTTGATCTCTCACACTTCAGGCTCTAGAAAGGATTCTTAAGTGAGTGGTGATTTTGTGGGAACTTTGTTTACCTCTGGTGGACAAGGTCAAGGATTGCCTGATACCCTGAAGTGCTTGTGTTTGTTGGTGGGACTCACCAAGGGTCTCAGCAAGCTTGACCACTTGAGCTTCTCCTCCCCGTGCATGAAAGGTGGGAAATGTATTCACCCAATGGTGCTGCTAAGCAGAATAAGAGTTAAGGACAAGACATCTTTGGGCTTCTTTATCGGATTGAAGCTTCCCTTCTTGGTTGTTAAAGAATGTTGTCTTGAAGGCTTGGAAAATTAAGGAAGTGCATTTCTCTTCAATGATGACTTATTCTACTTCAACTTCTTTGTCGAAGGAGGTAGAACTAGTGAGGAATATATCAAGAAGGTTCCATTGTAGGTTAGATTTGTCCTCCAGCTACTGGACTACTTCTGGACACTCCGATTATTAATTGTTTTGGGCCACACCTCCTATCCCACGTGGGCTGATTTCTTAGGATCTAATGGAGCCAACATGCACCACAAATGTCCACCTTGTTGAGATTCTAGCACAAGCTCATTCTCAAGATTCACGTGTTGTCGTACCATGGCACTCAAACAAGCGTCTTACATGTTCAACACTGCTCCACCTGGAGTCATGTGTCACTGTCCGAGTCATACACTACACCACTCAGTGTACAGACGTGTACTATCATCTGCATGTCCAGCCCAGAACTTGCTTGGTTACCATCCCATCCTAACCAGAAGCTCTAATACAATTGTTGGCACACTGGACGCTCCGGAGCCACTCTCATGGCAACAAGACTTTACCCAACTTAGGGTGGAGAGATGGGTGTAAGATTTTATCCAACAAGACTCCAAAAGCCTCGTTGTTAGAGAAATGCATTATCCACTTTATTAGTTATCATAGGCCACACCATTTATTCCATTTCTTTCTCTTTACCTAAGCTCAAATTATGCCAAAACAGGGTAATAATCATAGAGCTACTATTCTTATTACCCCGGTGATCAAGATAAGAGGAAGGCTAGCTATGGAACAAAAATAGTCTCAAGATCAACCTGGGCAAGAAGAGATGCAGCAAGGGGCAGAGGAAGGCAAAATGGAAATGATGCAGTTTCTTATTGAGGAGTAGAACTGTAGAAGAGAAGTCGTGGGAGGTTCAAAGTTCTAGAAAAATGCAAGGTAACAATAGTAACATGTTGGAGGCCTTGCAAGGTATTAATGTGCAGAGGATTCGAATACTTTGTAACCCCTCCAAGGCATTTATGAAAATTTGATAGATACGTACCACGCTGAAGATGAGGTAAGCCTAACCAATCTCAATTGCAATGAAGAGGATGAACAAGGTAGTGGAGGGTGACTCTAATGTTAGTAATGAAAACAAATGTCAAGAGAATGAGGAAGAAAAATGACAAATATGAGGATAGAAGCAAGAAGATGAGGATGACCTAGAAGAAAATTGCTCCCAAAGACAAATAAACTCGTAATCACTAGCAAACTTAGACAAAGCATTCACCAAGTATCTACATCAGGACAAGAACTGAAACACGGTGCATCCGAGACATGGAAACTTGCAGGGAATACTCAAATAGCAAACCATAAGAATCGTCATCCTATGAACTGCAACCACAAAATACTAAAAATACATATGGAGCATAATTTCAATGAAGACTCGAAGTGCATTTCACGAATTAGAAATTTCTGCTATAAACATAGCATCATTAAAAGAATCTTAAATATTGAGACCATATTTAGCACAGAGGTTAAGACGAAACCTGAGTCGCAATACCAGCATGATCAGTTCCAGGAATCCATAGTGTAGGTTTTCCCTTCATGCGATGGAATCTAACCATGATATCCTAACAGAAACAGACCAAAAAACATAAATATGGGGAAAAAATGTATCGTAAAAAACTGACCACGAAGAGAAAAAAACGCACACACGTTAGAAAATACTTATGGAGCTCAAGCTACTTACTAAATTGCAAATGCTAATGCAGATAATGAAATTTCACAATTTATCAAACAAGAGAGACCAGGAAAAAGGAAAAGTGGATTTCAAATAAGGAAATAGAAATAGGTCTTATAAGGCACTATCTCTAAATTTTGAAAACCCTTGTGAACATCATCACCTTGACGCATGACTTCAACAAAAATCAAGAGACCCAATCTGATCAATCCCATGAAACCCTGCAAACATAACCTCTGGATTGTAATGGACATACACACATCCAAAGATTAATGAATCCCACAAAACACCACAAACATAACCACTTGAGTGCAATGGACATGTGCATAAATCGCGTACAGAACCTTCTCAAATGATTACGGTTGTGAAGGGTTTCTCCAGTGGAAGACCAGTGACATCAAAATCTTTGAGATACCCTTAATCGGAAATTTGGTTCAAGTACGTCATCTTTGTCCACAAAAATGATGAATAAGTAGGATGAAAGTAATCCATTGTTTCTTTCATGGTGAGCATCGGGCCTAATAATAGAATTTCCAGGAAAAGCATAACGTCAATATACTTTTGGGTGACCGATGGACCACATCTTTCATGGTGGAAATTCCTAGCTTTTGACGAAAAGAGCATAACCTCCGCTCTTTGTTAAACAGGGATACAGCAGTAGAGGTACCAAATTTTTCAAAAAGGAATCAAATATAGAGATGAGAAATTGGTTAAAAGTTTTCAGTTGGTTACGATTCTCTCACCCCAAAACTGAAAGGAGGGGAGACTTGTGATGGTGAACTCAGCACATGGAAGCAGTGATGAGTGGCGAAACTTGCTACAGTGGTGGCTGTTCTTGGCCTAGTTCATTTCCTTCTCACCATCATTTTTTCTTCCTGTTCAACTCTTTTTTTCTCTTCTTAAACACACACACACACACAATGCAGAAAAAAGAGAGTTATGATATGCCATATTTTTATTTTTTTTAACAATTACAATGTATCCCAATGTGATGTAACCACCACCTTAAACTACCAATACCAATATAATTCATCAAATCGCTAATCCCATCCCCCCCCCCCCCCCGGCGCGCCCGCAACAAAAAAAAACACACACACAATGCCATTGTCCCAGTCAAACAACCCAACCACCACATTGCAGAAATGAAAAACGTATTTGATAATTAGTAATGATGATAACTCTAACGATATGATGCAATAACAACAACAGTAATAATAAATAACATGAAATAATATAATAATAATAATAATAATAATAATATCATTATTATTATTATTATTATATTAAATATGATAGAACTAAACCACAACATAAGTGAGAATTAAAATAAATCTATGATAAACCCTAATTTCAAAGATAAATAATAAACAAATATTCTTTCATTCAATCAACCAAGGAACAATGAACAATACTTTCCCTTAATTATAATTTTCTTTGGTAAGCTAACTAGTCTAACCCTAATTGGCTAATAATCCCTAACTATCATGAAATTTCACTTAATAGGCCCAATTACAGTTAATACTAATAAACTAACCCATATTACTACCAGTTTATGTCAACCTCCTCGGGTTAAAGAAGCTTGTCCACAAGCTGAGGTGCAAGTTGTGCCTTTCATTGTAAAAGAGATAAGTTCGCCTTCACCATCACAAGGGGTACATGTTCCATGCACTCTTGATCATCAATTTCATTTGTCGAACAACATGGACTTTCCTTTCTGACAATTACTTCGAACATAGCCAAGTTAACCACATCCAAAACACCTAAGAGGTCCCTCAACAGTAGGCTGTAGTGGGTAGGAAGTGGACGCGCGTGGTAAAATTGCCAAAGATTTTTTCTTAGAGCGATCTTGTAATCGTAACTTTGTTTATGCTCGTTTAATCATGATCTTAGCCGCCAAAAGTGCATCAAATTCTTCCAATGCTAAGACAAACATGATCCTCACATCCAAACCATTGTAGAAACAAAAAGCGGTTTGTCATTCTGGTTCTTGGGGCTTCACGAGCATACATGAAGTGCGGAATTTGTAGCGTATCTCGCTCATAATCTAAAGGCACAAAAGCAGTACGTGTCATCTTACATATGTCATCCCAAGTGTTTACAGGAGGTAAACGCATGGTTGTTCAACGTAAACATTCCTCCTGCCACCAAATATTGGGTGGTGGCCACTAACTGCATCGCCTTCAGTCTCCGCGTGTTCTTAAAATCAAGAATACGATCAATTTTCATGGACCAATCCATAAGTGTCACCAAGCTCCAGTCCATCATAAGAAGGCACTCTAGTTCCAGTCTTGTATCATCTCGACGTTCCATCACTGCTATCAACCGAGCCAACTAATCATTATGAACAAAATTACCTCCACCGTAATTTTGATTGCCCAAGTTGGGAAGGAAAAAAAAGGATTACCATCTCTTCCAAATCCTCTACCACAACTTAAAGGAGGTTGAAACGGTCCTCTGTCCTACGCAAGCAGCCAAGGCGGATTAGGATCTTTATGTTGTTATTCACCCATTACTCGACATGCTCCTATTGAAACTCAACTAGATTTGCAATAGATAATTGTGGGACACCCCAAATCATAAGGACCTCATCATAAGATTCAATATGGTTAATATAAGGGGGATTAGGTTATTGAGGTGGGTAACCAGAATAATTGGGAGGTTAATACTAGGAAAGGATGGTAGGATTCAACCAACTACCCGACGTGGGATCGAAAACTGCATGTCCAAGGATTTGGTAAGTATTATTTGGATTGGTGACTCAGGGGATTCAAATAAAGGATTTCAGACTGGGTTGTTGAGGTTGAAAAGCTCCCAAGATGATGGGAAGGGCTGGAAGAGGGTGGAACGATTGGAGGGAGGGCGAGGGCTTGCAAGGAGGGTGGTGGTGATTAGACAGTGGCGGTGGGAGGTGGTGCAGATTGGGAAATGACGCCAGAGGGGGAAGAAAGATGGCGAGGGAGTGGAAGGGGAGTCGGCCTGGCCGATTGACCCACCTGTGTGTTGCTGAACGTGTGGTGGTTGTTGTGGTATTGTGTGGTCCGTAGGGGCCGAAGGGTGCCCCTTGTGGGTGCTCGTTGGTCTTCTTGTTGGCTGATAGAAGTCCCTTGCAGTTCCATCTTCTTCATTTTCTTTCCATTGTCTTCTCTACCAGCTTTTTACCGCTTTCTCTATCGACTTCTCGATCTTTGCCTAGATCCTTTCATTGTTGCAACTCTGCTAGTTCGTTATTCCAATGTTCTAGTCTTTCTTCTTCTCTGCGGAGTCTAGCTTATTCTATCTTTGCATTGAAGAGACTTTTAATGTCTTTCATCCTTCCACGACTTCAACTATTTGATTCTTTCTTCTTCTATCATTTTTCAAGCCTTTTCTTCAGGTATGTGTCTAATTGTTTTTGCATCATGCAAGAGGAGTGTTTTGGCTCTATACCAATTGATAGAACTAAACTACAACTAATCGAGAATTAAAATAAATCTATGATAAACCCTAATTTCAAAGGTAAACAATAACCAAATATTCTTTCGTTCAATCAACCAATGAACAATTTATAATCTCTCTAACTTCTTTGGTAAGCTAACTAACCTAACCCTAATTAGCTAATAATGCCCTAACTATTATGGGTTTCACTTATTACTATTATTTGTAATGCATCGAGGGATTAAGCAACATGGAATTATCACAGACATGACTTAGTTGATTGTGAGGACATGTCCTCGGAGAAGTGTGATTTTACCGAGGATAAGAAGCGTTTATTTAGTATGGGAGTGGGAAAAGAACAAAGGGAGGGGGATTTGAACGATGTAATTTGAATGCATCTCTTTCGAGCGCGCGTACTCGACTTTTTCTAGTAGAAGGGGCCACATATAATTGCACACAAGGCAACAAAGGAACATAACAATTGTGAAGAAATATTTGCCAAATTTTTTCAACACTTAGAGCCTAGGTGTTTTATCAACCTTTTTTTTCAGGAAAAAAAAAACCATTATCCTATAGTTTTGATCACTAGGAACATAAAGATCACCTTGACACAACTCAACAACCACCACATACTAACACTATATCAACCCAAATTACCCAAACAGGAAAAAGCAGAAAACTGTGAAGTCAACTGTAATTGGATGAAGAACACTAGTACCTTTTGTATAGCATCTAGTACAATTATATGATAA
>QNQO01007147.1:0-24392 GCA_003290165.1 Berberis thunbergii
GCAGTGATTGGTAGAAGTGTAAAACTATTAATGATTTATCATTTCAGAATTACCTAGTTTTCCCATTTGTGATTTGACCCACTGTGAAGAAAAATAAAGAAGCAATTGTCATTTGATCATCATGTCACTTTTTTAAAACTAGTCGTCTCTGCTTTCTTTCAGCTTAAATTGTTGAGATAGTATCATATTGTGCGACTAAGGATCTGATTTTGTTTGCAGGGTATCGAAATGCTTTCTCTTGGATCTTTTAAAACTGGTGTCATTCTCTTGGTAAGGTTAAACTCTATGGTAACTTATTTCTGGAAGAGTATGCTTCAATGGACTAGATAATAATGCAATAATAAGTTATTGGTAACTACTACCACTGCAAACTTTCTTGATATGTCATGTTTCAACTTTTATCTTATCTTACATAGACATGATCTATAAGGAAGGCATGAAATCCAACTTGTTCTCATTCATTCACTTTTAAACAAGTTTATGGTAGCACCCAACAAGTTATTTTCAGATTCTGTTATGGTAGTTTTCTAGTATATGGTGTAAACAGATCCACTGTAATCCCTCCCTTGGGCTCATGTTTTGTTGTCCTTCTGGCCACCAAATTTTTCATTTTCTGTTTCAATGAAATATTGCATTTCTTGCTTATAAAAGAAACTTTACAAATAAAAAAGAAACATGAGATTCTGGGGTTAATTCTCATTGAATGTTGACTTGGCTTATTTATGACATCGGTTCAGTTGGTGTTGATTTTTTATTCAATTGATTTATGTATTTTCGCAGGGAAGTCAGGGGCTTTCAAAGACGCGGTTATGATTTCCACGACAGGTTCATTCTTTTTCATAGTGTTTTGTTGCTTCGGCTCATACTTCTTTTACTTTTGCTTCTTATTTTGCATGGCTTTTCCTGTGTTGTTGATTCCATTGTATTGGATATTATTTTGCATGGCTTTGAACATTGAAGGACAAGAGCTAGAAAGTTTCAGAAACCCAAAAACTTTTGGCACAAACAATTATCTTCATCAAAGGATCACCTCATTTAATCTTTTGCAATTAACTATAATTGTGTTTCATTACAATTAGTGGTGATTGTTTATTGATTGGCTTTGCTTGATCTTTTGCAATTAACTAAAATCTTTTATAGTTCTCATGGAGAATGCCTTGACGATGTCCCTGTACAAACTATTGTCATAGCTTAGAGTATCTCTAATATTTTTTGCTGTTTTGCTTCTTTCTAATCTGTGATACCTGTGGTTTATGAAATATTAATAATGCATCTGAATCCAAATCTCTTTATTGCAGTACGGCATATCACTTGATAAATTTAAGAACAACATTGAGCTTACAAGTTTCTTCAGGGTTTTGACAACAAGCACAGATGAAAATGATAAGGTAATAAGAACTGGTCAAATGTATTCTACCTTTTGGTCATTTGTTACTGCTGATTCACTATTGTTGGACAATTATCTATAACAGGCTTATGTCTCAACCGTACAAGCACGGGATTATCCAATCACTGCCTTTCAGTGGCACCCGGAGGTACTCCTTTGCACTTGTCAGCAATTCATTTGTCTGTAAGGTTTGGTTAAATGAGGAGTTTTAAGTTGATTCTCGTGAAATTCATTTGTCTGAATTCATCTTAATATCTTCAATGTTAATCGACCTTCTGAGTGTATGTGTTATCTGTTTTTTCATCTTTAAATGGTTAATGTTACAAGAACTGCAATATTTCACTCTTTTGCAGAACTGAGTTAAATCTGTTTTTTAGAACATCAGTGGAAGTAAGGCAATACTGATCTGGCACTTGATCCCCCCAAGAGGAAAGTAGTACTTTGATTGCTGCACAAATATCAAACAACTATCAGAAGGGCTACAACATGCAGCAAAGTGAGGTCTTCAAGGGTTTATGATATTTTACTTCTGGTTCATGTTGATGGTTATGATCCATGAACTAATTTCGAGGCATAAATTCCATACAATTTGTTTTTAGTAGGTTATACATACCAATGTCTATACTTTGTGTGCATGTTTGAGATACACTGACCTTTCACTTGCATGCTTAAATCTTCTCCAAGCTGTTTCATTCCACTGGAGCAGACAGCTTGTTGAAGTGTAAATGGTTACCTTGCGCTTTGGAAGTCTATTGTTTTCAAGTCTTACACGCCTCTATTTAAACTTTGAGAATTCAATTATTGCAAATTCTAGCAAGTGTTGTTATCTGTACTTTTAAAGTCTGATTTGGGACAGAGTTGTTTTGCTCTGTTTCTGTTCAGAAACAGGGCAGCGATGGCTGGAAGGTGCAAGGCGCAGGCGCAGAGGAATTGGCTGCAGTTGCTCTAATTTTTTCAAGGAAAAACACAGCAAGGTCTGTTGTGTTTGTTTTCGAGGAAAAATAGAACAGGTGGCTATGTTTTATGGGCAAGGAGCCTGGTACGTCGTTCTCTTTTCGTTTATATTCATGATATAGAAAAATTACTCATTAGTTGCATCCTGCGTCATGTTTGCTTTTAGCTCAAATATGATGTATTTTTGTTTGTCATTTTACTTTGTTGCTAGGTGGCTATGTATTTTTATGCTATCAACAATATTTTGGATTCTGCATATGTTCCTGACACCTTTTTGGAAAAGATTGCTCAGTGCACGCTATAATTGCTTTTAACTAATCGCTTAACGCTGAGGATGAGCCTTTAATGGATGCTTGACTTTCTTTCTCTGTCTATTTTCAAATTTTTTTTCTTTGATAAATGTAGATGCTGACATAATTTATATTAGATAAACAATTGAGGGAGCAATCACTTGTTTGATCATCTTCCACATAAAAGATAGGACTGGAAGATGAAAAGGGAAAGAAATCTTATTGAGCAATTGCTATAATTGGAAAGCGTATTTGGAATCCAGTGATGTATATATCAAATCAAAATGTGTTCAAGTCACAAGTCAGTTTTGTAAATCAACCATGGTTGATATCGTGATAAAAATCAGAGTAAATATATGAACTTATAGCCTTAAGGTTGGCTTGGAGTTCCTACAGGTTTGTGTTAGCAAAAACATATTCTGGACTTGACTGTGCGATTGCTCCAGACACCCATGTTAATTTGGAAAAGATTGTTCAATGAACAAAAATTGAAAATTTTGCATCTCATGCTCCTCTTAGCATACTTTACTATGCTGTGTGGGCTACTGCCATAACCACCATGTTTTAGTTTCTTCCTCTCTGTTTGTTTTTTTTTTTTTTTTGATAAAGATAGATGCTGACTTATTGATGATTAAGAGAACCACTTGTTTGAGGTCATCCCTTTCCTTAGCGTGCAACTGAGCAATCTTTTTAGCTCAAAATATGATGTAATTTTTTTCATGTGTATTCTCATGTGTTTGTATGCTTTAATGCAGTCAAATTAGAGGGCATGTTCAGCAAATGGGTTTGCGGTATTGCTTCATGTGGAGAAGAAGCCCTTCAATTTCGGCGATGCCTTGCTGCTCCTTCTTCCTGAATGCTGCTTTAAAACAACCTGACGTTTCATACAGGTTTGGATGTGACCACTTCTTCTTAGTGTTGAGCAGCAGCAGCAGTGCGTACCTCGCAATCATCAGCAGATCGTCCCTTGCAGCAGCAGACATTGCGTCTCCGTAGCAGCAGCAACATTGTTGCAACTTTCTTTGTATTTGAGATATTTAAGTTTGTGTGTGTCATTGTATTTGAGATATTATTTGATAGATTTTGACTCAATGTATTAACATTTTCTATTAATTACATTACTTTGCCTCTATTATTTGATAGATTTTGACTCAATGATTCCAAAGTCATTTGATAGCCAAAAAAAAAATTAACGGCTAAAACCGTGGTTACACTTGCCACGGCTTATAACCGTGGCTAAGGTTAGCCACGCTTAAAAACCGTTGCTACTTAATTAGACACGGTTTATAACCGTTGCTAATATCTACACCTTGTCACGGCTTAAAACCCGTTGCTATTGTTGCCACGGCTAAAAACCGTTGCTATTATTATTGCAACGGTTTATAACCGTTCTAATTGCTCAAAATCACGCCCCCCATTCAAGCATAAAACCGTTGCTACAATTTTAGCAACGGTTTATAGCCGTTACAAAGGATTTCGCGACGCCCCTGTAGTCCACGGCTCTTAGCCGTGGCAATGGCTTACGCCCACGGTATAGAACCGTTGCTAATGGGGTTTTTGGTGTAGTGTACTGAGCGGAGCGGATGCTTGGTCAGAACAGTTATAGAGTGGGTTTGAAAATAGGGCCTCAGTTTTCTAGAGGACATGACCAGTGCTAGGGCTAACTTTTTTTTAGATTTGGGTAGTGTGCTTCTGCTTCCATGAAGGTTTTGCTAGCGTAATACACTGGTCTTTGAGTCCTCGTTCATCTCGTATGAGGGTTGAGCTGACATCAGTCATCTCGTATGAGAGCTGAGCTGACATCGTGCTTAGAAAAAGACAAGTACAAGTAGAGTGTTTCCCTCGTCACTAGTTTTGATAGTAGCTCTAGACTTTCCATGTATGCTTTCATAATCTAAAAGGCTTGTTCGCACTCTTCGTTCTACGAGAATCTTTTGCTTCCTCTTAGTATTTTAAATAAATGAAAACATTTGTCAGACGACTTAGATATAAATTTGTTGAGTGCTGCTACCCTCTTAGTCATGTTTTGAACGTCTCTGATGTTGGTGGGAGCTTTCATGTCGAAAAGGGCCTGAATCTGTTTTGGGTCAGTTTCGATTCCCTTCTTGTTCACTATATAGCCTAAGCATTTTCCAGACTCAACTCCGAACATACATTTATTTGGGTTGAGCTTCATCTGGTATTTTTTGTGCTGGTTCAATGCTTCAACGAGGTCCCCTATGTGGTCGGGCTGCGGAGGCTCTTGACCAGCATATCATCGATGTAGACTTCCATGTTCCTGCCCATCCATCCTTTAAACATTTGGTTTACCAGTCGTTGGTAGGTATCACTTGCATTCTTTAAGCCAAAGAACCTTATAGCAATATATTCCTCTTTCAGTTACGAATGAGGTCTTTTCTTGATCAAGGGTGCATCAATATTTGATTGTAGCTTGAATAGGTATCCATGAGGCTTAGTAAGTTGTGCCCGGATATGATGTCCACGATGCGATCAATGCAAGGGAGTGGGATGTTGTCATTCGGAAAGGCTTTATTCAGGTTTGTGTATTCCACACACACTTTATATTTTCCGTTTTTGTTTTTTACAAGAACGGTGTTCGCCAGCCAATCTTATCGTGTTTCCTTAATCATCTCCGCATTGAGTAAACACTGCACCTCCTCATTTATGATCGCGTTTCTTCTTTCATACGAGTTTCCTCGTGGGGTCCACCTCTAGGCGATGGGTGATTATTGACGAGTTAATTTCCACCATGTCTTGCATGGTCTAGGCAAAGATTTCCTGGTTCCATTGTAGCAACTTCGTTGAGTTGTTCTGCCAGGTATTTGCTCAAGCGGGAACCTATCTAGATAGCCCTACGGTTGAGAAGGTTGTCGAGGTAGACCATGATGGTTTCTTCTTCCTGTTGGCCGGCATTGGGCCTACCTCGAGGACTTACCGGAGCCTCGTCATCTGGGATAGATTGTTCTTCTCCTACTTCTCGGGTGGGATAGAGAGTCATTTAGTAATGGAACAACCATCAACTGAGAATCACTGGGTGAGTGCCATCATGTACTGGCATTCCCTAGCTACTGCCTGGTTGCCACTTAAAGTAACGATCGCTTAGTTTGTCAAATACTTGATGCACTGGGTGTAGAGTAGAGACTACCGCTCCATTTAGTGTATCCAGGATCTCTCCAGAACCGCATTATATGCCAAAGGTACAACGATTACAATGAATTCTTGAAATGGGGTTTTTTAGTTGACTTTTCTCCCACTACTATCGTCAGTTGTATTTTTTCCATGGGGAAAATCTTTTCCCAGCTGAAATCGATCATTGGATGGTTATCGGGGTCAATACTTTCTCCTTTAGTTGCATGCTATGGAACATTCTGAGAAACAAGATGTTCAATGAGTTCCCAGTGTCCACCAAGGATCTCCTTACTTCCCACTTGCTAGAGAAATCGTTACTACCAGGGCGTCATTGCGCGAGAGTTGTATGACTTGGAGGTATTCTTCTGTAAATGCTAGTGGCACGAAGTGGTCATGCTTTTGAGCACACGGTGCTAGTTGCTCGTCACGTATTGCTTGGATCTCCATACCTCGAAGAGCCTTTTTTTTACTTGTTTGATAGTTCGAACTTGGAATGGCTCTATGAAGCACACATTTCTTGTCGGTTGATTTCTCTTTGGGCTCAGCTTCGCTCCTAGTTGTTCATTCTTCTTATAGGGCGATGTAGCTTTGCGCTTCCCTTGCCAGGCCTGGCATATTTGCTGGTGGGTCCAGAGTTAGGAAGTTATAGAACTTACCTTTCCCAAGACCGTTGATAAAGGTTGAGGCGGTCATCGTTTCATTGCACACGTCGACGATAGTTAGTTCACTACTGAAGTAAACTAGATACACCTTCAATGTGTTGTCAGGCTTTTGTTTCATCGATTTGAGCGTTTTCACCATCAACAAAACTTGACGTATAAAAAGTGACCTTGGATCCGATTCAGGGTTCGTTAGCGCTGCTGCTGTTTCGAAAGTGTTAGCTTGATGCTTGCGCGTTATTTGCACCACCGAGAGCAGTAAAGTAATGTCAGACTTAGCACTTGTCGTTTCCCCTTGTTCTCCATTGTTGCATAATTGAGTTATCACCATCTATTAGTATTTTGAAGAGAGATGATGCTAGTGAAAGGTTAGGAACTTTGTCGTCCCCATGGACGCACCAAACTGATGCAGTCATTTTTCGCTCCCTGCTTTGACCTTGACCTGCACAAGGAATGCACGTGAGCTCGGACCATTGTTGATATGGCTGATGACACTTCGATGCTAAAGTTAGACAGGGATCTGAGGAAGGTGTAATGTTGTAAATAGGGAATTTGTAGGGTACCTTAGCTTACCAACCTCTTGTCTTATTTATAGTGCTGGAGTCCTGATTCAACCAGGCCATCGATGGCGTAGTTTAGGGAAGATGATCTGCATAGAGATTTTTATCTAATGAGGGGTCGTGCTGTAGAGGGAGGTTTCCCTGTCAGCCATGTATTCATAATACGCGGGAGATAGTTCCCGTTTCGAGAGTATTCTCTATGTAGAAGTCTTCATATGTATTATGTAGTTGGAAGAAAAGAGCCAATATAATTGCCTGTCTGAAGCTGATCCTCGAGATACTTGCCTTAACAGGGCTTACGGTATTAAGGATAGTTGTGAGACATGTGGGGCTCGAATGCTGTAAGAATTTCGGTTCATTTGGGCGGGCTTAGAACCGCATGGGCCGGATAAATGTTGAGCTGACACTAAGACCTATATTTCTCGAAATCATTATGACACGTGTACAACGCAGAGTTGAGCCCGTTTTAGTGTATCATCACTATTTATACACAAAGAAAACAATCAAGGAGAATACAGTCAAGAAGGAAATTAATGAGGAAAATAAGGAGGAAGAATAATAAGGAAATAAGGATGATTCTAGGGAATGAAAAATGGAAAAAAAAAAAATATGATAACATAATCCATAAATATGGAAACAAAATCCCATAATTCTAACACTACCCTCAAGTTGAAGCATGGATATCACACATGCCTAACTTGTCTAAAGAGTAGCCAAACGCGTTGCTAGCTACAACCATAGTAAGGACATCAACTAGTTGATTTTTCAGACTTCACAAACGGAAATATAATAATTCCCGCTTCATGTTTCTCTTTGATGAAGTTTTTTTCACCCTCTACGTGCTTTGTCCGATCATTTTGATCCGGATTATGAGCAATCTCAATAGATGATGTATTATCACAACACAGATTCATTGCATTTTTGGCGTTAACACCTAAATCCCTCAACAAGTTTTTCAACCAAAGTAACTCACATACCCCAAAAGTCATTTCTCTATACTTAGCTTCTACACTAGATCTTGCTATTACTGGTTGCTTTTTACTTCTCCAAGTCAAAAGGTTTCCCCCTACAAATGTGAAGTACCCCGAAGTAGATCTTATATTGTCTGCTGAACCTGTCCAATCTGCATCAGTATAGCCTTCTACCTTTAGGTAATTACGTTTGGTGAATAGTAACCCCTTACCCGGAGAAGACTTCAAATACCTCAATATGTGTTCCACATCATCCATGTAAGGTTTACAAATCGCATAAGCAATATCTGGTAAACAAATAAATTAATTTCTCTACAAGCCTCTGGTACTTCCCTTTATCAGTAGAAGTTGCATTCAAACAATGAAATAGCTTGTGATTATGCTCATAGGAGTATCAACATGCTTACATCCAAGCATCCCTGTTTCAGTTAATAGATCGAGAATGTATTTTGGTGAGATAAGAAAATAACGTGTTTCGATCGAGCTACTTTAGTACCAAATAAATATTTCAAGTCACCGAGCTGCTTCATATCGAATTATGAAGCTAAGTGTCGTTGTAAACTATCAATCTCATCACGATCGTTACGTGTCACCACCATATCATCAACATAGATAATTAAAGCAGTAATTTTACCCTTCATATGCTTTAAGAACAAAGTATGATCATAGTTGCTTTCTTTATAGCCGAAATTCTTCATTGACTTGGTAAATTTACCAAACCAAGCTCTTGGAGATTGCTTCAACCCATACAAAGCCTTACTGAATTTACAAACCATCATTGTATCTGAGTACTCGCTATACCTAGAGGAGGATCCATATACACTTCTTCAGCAAGATCTCCATGCAAGAAATCCTTTTTTACATTGAACTACAAAAGTGCCCAATCTTGATTGACTCCCAATGACAAAAACACTCTCACCGTAATAAGTTTGGCAACCGGTGCGAAAGTCTCTTAATAATCAACCCCATAAGACTATGTGCACCCTTGTGCAACTAGTTGAGCTTTGTATCTATCAACAGTTCCATCTACCTTGTGCTTGATAACAAATACCATCTACATCTCACAGTTTTTTTCTTTAGGTAAAGGCACAATTAAGTTCCCAAGTAGCATTTCATTCAATTGTTGTCATTTCTTCTGCCATAACTTTGGTCCATCTAGTATCTACTAAAGCTTCCTGCATTTTATTAGGAATAGAAACAGATGATAATTGCAGTACATAAGACACATATGACTTGGGACAATTTTGGGAAGACACATGATTACTGATGGGATATCTAACTTTGGTTTTAGGACCAGGTTCATATCTAATAGGTGGTATGCCACCATTATAATGGGGTGGAAGAAGATATTGGGACGATTGAGACTCAAGATCAATGCTATCATCAACAAGAGTAGGATTAGAAAGTACTTCTAATGAATTTTAAGAAGAAGATTGAATCAGTGGTTCTGGTGAAGTGTTAGGGAGACGATGTACTATCATGGAACGGATTTGCTTCAACAATTGTAAGTGTCGAGATGTATTCGGCCACCAAAGGATGGATTTCGGGAGAACCTCAGTTGTTTAGTTATTGGGAAAATCTAATTCAAAGGGAAAAAAAAGATCCAAGTCTTCATGATAAAGCACTTCATCTTAATTTCCCCCTGTAAGTGATGAATCAGCAGTCGGTGGTGTGTAAAAGAGTCCGTTCTATGAATGACAAACATCCCATAACATAAATTTTCTCAAAGAATGATGATAACATCGATAGCCTTTCTAATTCATTCAATACCCAATAAACACACACTTCAAGGCTTGAGAATCAAGCTTAGTACGTTGATGTGGATGTAAGTGAACATAGACTACACACCCAAAAACTCAAGGAGCTAGAATAACAACTGGGGGAAGAGTAAAGTGATTAGAAAGAGCATCCAACGATCTTTTAAAATTCATGGCACTAGAAGGTGTGTGATTTATCAAGTAGACTATCGAATTCAAAGCCTCGTCCCACAAGTAAGACAGGACATGACCACCAATCAATAAAACTGGGCGACTTCCGTTAATGGCCTATTTTTTGTTCTGTGATACCATTTTGTTGAGGAGAGGAAGTCACGTTGTTTGATGAATAACACCCATCGAATGCATGAACTCTATCAATTCTTGTTTGAAATATTCACCCCCATTATCATAACGAAAAAACTTTTATTGGAATACCAAATTTTGTAACCACCATCTGATAAAAAGGACAAAAGACTGTGCAAACATCACTTTTGTGTTTCAATTGGTAAACCCATGTCATCCTAGTACAATCATCCACAAATGTAACGAGCCACTTCATCCATTATAAGTGGAAAGTGGTGTCGAACCCCAAACATCTGAATGTACTAATGAAAAAAGAAGAGCTATTTTTTTTAACACTCACATGAAAAACAATACGGTGTTTCTTTGCCATGACACAAGTTTCGCAAATAAAATCTGAAGCACTACACACACTGAATAAAAATGGAAACAATCTCCTAAGATAACTAAATGGGGATGTCCTAGTCTTCTAAGCCATAACCAAATATCTTCTTTTATTGTCAACCAAGTTTTCATTTACCAGAGATTGTCCTTTTTTGTTAGATCATTGGAGCCTATCCTCCAGATAATACAATCCATCACTTTGTTTACCACTGCCAATCTTCTCCGTGGTATGGATGTTCTAAAAAACACAATGAATAGAAAAAATAAAGCAACACATTTATAGACTTGGTTAACTGAATTAATAGAGAAGAGATTGCAATTTAGAGAGGGACAAACAAGACATCTTTGATAGTTAATGTGGGAGATAAAGGGACTGTACCAACTCCAACAATTGGAGATGATACACCATTGGCATTAATAATGGTAGTTTTGTAACACCTAGAAGATAAATAACTAAACCTATAGGGATCACAAGTATGATCCGTTGCACCAGAGTCAATTATCCAATCACTAGGAAATAAAAGATGAAAGCTCACTAGCAGGGTTAGATGCATTTGACTTGGCAGCAAATCTGGTAGTTGTGGTAGATTTCCTTTCAGATTAGAGTCATACACCTTAGAACTAGACACCTGAGACACCTTCTTTCCCTTTGGGGGCAATCTGGATTTCCATGGATTTTGAAACATGTATCCACCACATGATTATCACCATTACAGTGAGTACGCTTCCGAACATTATTAGTTGAGATGGACATTTTTCGAGAATCCATCACAACTCCTTTACCAATCATTCCTCCAAGCATAGCATATTGGCGATTAGCTTCGACACAAACCACTGCATTAACGGTTTGTATGTTTGGAAGTGATATAACAGCAAGTACACGACCACGAGCCCCATTTAAATGAGTGTCAAGACCAACCAAAAACACATACACATGTTGGGAATTATTCTCTGTGGTATACTTTTCAATATCATTGGCATGCTCTATAATACGATGTTCAATATCATCGAATTCCTAACATAACTCTTGTAGTTTGCCAAAATAAGATATAACAGAATCTCCATTTTGGCGAACAAAAATTACCTCGCAATATAATTGATATGCTTTTGATGCATCCTGATTGACATAATAAGTTTGCTTGACTACCTCCTATATTTCCTTGGTTGTAGACAATCGAAGAAAGATATATCTGATATCCTTTGTCATCGCATCAAACAACCAAGATTTAACCAAACAATTACATCCTCCCACGCTTCATGCTCCTCCAATTTAGTGTCTTTTGAAACAGCCTTAAATACCATAAAATACCCATCATGTTTATATTTATGGTGTTATAGTTACCCCACGGTTCCAAACCATTGTTGATGGGTATTTTTGGTGTAGTGTTACATCAAGTGGTCTTTGAATGGTCAAAATAAAATTGGTTTATGGTAACACTATACCATAAATACCACTACACCATTCAAAGACCACTTGATGTAACACTACACCAAAAATACCCATCAGCAATGGTTTGGAACCGTGGGGGTAACCCATTGTCATGGCTTAGAGTGTGGGCAGTAGAGGCGTCGCTAAATCCCCATTAACGGCTACAAACCGTGGCAAAACATATTAGCAACGGTTTTATGCTCGAGGACGGTTGATGATTTAGCCACGGTTATAAATCGCTGCAAAATGTTAGCCACGGTTCTAAACCTTTGCAATAGTTTTAGCCACGGTTTTAAGCCCTGGCTAGTACTAGCCACGGTTATAAGCCGTGGCAAGTCATGGCCACTGTTCTTAGCCGTTGCAATAATGTTAGCCACGATTTTAAGCCGTGGCAAGTACTGGTCACAGTGTTAAGCTGTGGCAAGTTATGGCCACGGTTTTGAGCCGTGGCAAATGATGGCCACGGCTTTAAGGCACGGCAAGAATGAATTTCCACGGTTTTAAGCCGTGGCAAGCATGAATTACCACGATTTTAAGCCGTGGCCAGTAAAAACAAAATTCAAAAAAAAAAAAATATGATTTGTTGTGAGGGTTTGAAACCGTTGCAAAATAATATAATCAAAAAAAAAATTTAATTTTTATTGCTGTTGCAGCAAAATCCCAGCCCCACACTTTTTTTTTTAGTTAAACCTCCAGTGGGGAGGGGCAACTATGGGATGCCAGACCTTTATTACTTATCAAAAAAATTAATTTACAATCAAAACAGGGTACATTACGACTTTACCCGTATAAAAACCAAACAAAAATGAAAAAGATGGAAAGAGAATGATTTACATCCTTCAACTAGAAATGTAACATCACACAGTGTCGAATTATTTACATATTACTTGCCCAAATAAACCTGCATAAAAAACAATATGATGTTATTGAGTGCTTATATGGGAAATAAATTAACAACTTCAACTACGTATATAGATACATCTAACAAAAAACAAACATCTAAAGAGTCAAGCAAATGAATAATCCCCATAAATTAACATTTTCTACTTTAAAAAAGTTCAGCATAAACCTAAAGAACATAGCACCCACTTTAAGAAACTTCACAAGCAACCCACGAAAAATTGACTCACTTGAACAATGCACTCTCCGTCCTGCAGCTTTTGAACACCTCCCACCTTAATAAAATCAGAAACATTATCCTATAGTGGGAAGACCAGAAGACAATTGGTTACTTCATGATCAAGTGCTACACAACTTCTAAACTGAATACATGCTAACTTAAGATACCTCATTATCTGCAAGTCCATAAAGAGCAAATGCAGCATTGTGCTGCAGAGAACCATTCTTTGAGTCAAGAAGCTTCAGTAATGGCACTAGACCACCATTGTGAGCAATGTCAGCTTGGTTATGTGAATCCTAGAAAATATAAACCAAGAACAACACATTTACCAACTTGAGTTTTTTTTGTTTTTCCCAGTAACCATGCACCTTAGCAATTCCTTAACAAAATGTTAATATAAAACTCAAAACAGGACATGCTATCACATGGTGAATTTATCAAAACATGCTAGTTGACATGCATAAAACTTAATGACAAGATGGTGAGTGGTTTAAACGGAAATAAGGCGTGCCTGGCTCAATAAAACCTGAGAATCCTAAACAGGAGCAATATGCTGCTGAACAAGTGTGGGTCTAACTGAGTTTGCAAAGGAGAAACCCCATTATCATTACCTACCCTAGCATTATGCTCATCATTCACTTCACCAGAGGACATGGCAACAGATTGTGGCTCCTTGCAAACATTAAATGAACATTTAGGGATGAAGGTTCAAAAGGTTCAGTTTATAAACATGATATCAGTAAAAATCTATACCAAACAAATTCAAAACTTTACAGATATATTGTACCTGAAGTGATGAAGCCAGACAATCTTGGGGTAGCTGAGCTAATGGTGAATCTATTTGAGGTTGCACTGAAGAATATAAGCCCTCACTTTCTAAACGATCTACACTAGTAGTGACTGGATTTACTTGGCTAGACTGTATGGTAGTAAGAGGCTGTGATTAAGGGCAAATGTCAAATGAACAGTTAAAAAAGAAATTTCAGTAAAAGTCATGAGATATATAAACCATGTAGAACGGGACCAGTTTCAACAGAAATAAGGTGTGTACCTGGGCCAAAGAAACTTGAGAGTCCCGAACAGGAGCAATATACTGCTGAACAAATGCCCGATCTCTTTGACTTTGCGCAACTGATGGTGAGCCACCATCATCATAAGCTAGCCTAGTATTATTTTCAACGTCCACTTCATCAGAGGGACTAGGTTGCTTTGTATTGGAAGGCTTTTACAAATATAGACAAAACAAACCATTCCAAGGACTAACCCATGCTATAATTATCAGCACTGCAACTATACATAAATCACCTTATTAGCCAAACTTAAAGATTGTCCCTTGTTTTTACTCAATAAGGGTGTCAGAAGACACAAGCTTGTCCCGTAAATTTTTGTTTTCAGTTCTCAAATCGTCCAACTTCTTTCTTAGCTCCACAATCTGCTCTTCTAACCTCCTTTGGGCTCTTAAATAATGTTCCTGCATGAAATTTTTTAAAGATAGTCGTAGCCCAAACAACGAAGTACATAAATAAATAAAAACAAGAAAATAAACAATCCTCACATAATCAGGTGTATGATTGACACAAGTGCATTGTCTGCAAGACAGAGGCTCCATATTGTTTTGTTCTGACTCTGGTAATTTGTTAATTTTATCGAAATCTGAGTTCTCCAATTCTGTGACCTACTTAAAAGGTTAAAACTGATCTCTTATGTCATCATCATCCTGTACAAATTAATCCGAAGTGGAAAAAATAAATAACAAATACTCACAGAAACAGGAGTGGACTGTCTGCAAGACAGAAGCACCATATTGTTTTGTTCTGTCTCAGATATTTTGTTAATTGTACCAGATTCTGAGTCCTCCAATTCTATGACCTGCATAGAAGGTTCAACTTGATCTCTTGTGTCATCATCCTACGAATTAACCCGATCACATGTTACTAAACTAACAAAGTATAAAACCATCAAAAACATAGAAAACAAATAAACTCACATCAGCATGTGTATAACTTGTAACCGAGCACTGTGATGTTGATACTGAGCATTCTGATGTTGATGCAACCTCCACAATGTCATTTTGCATCTTCGATAAGTCAATGATTATATCAGTTGTTGACTCCTTAGATGTTAATTGCAGCTTCCAAATTATCTAAAACACAATATAATGCATCATCATTTTCAGCCTGAAAAATCATGATTTGGATATAAGGCTGGGTTTGTTTTTCTTAGGAAATTCTTAATTTTCACCGGATTACACAGGAAAGTTTTAAGGGGAACCATTGAAATATACAAATATAGCTGAATCATATATTGTTTTCTCATTTACATGAGAAATTCATTTCTCAAGTCTCCCATAAGAAAAGGAATTCCCAGGTAAATGGAAAATAAGGTATGATCACTAGTCATAGTCATGTTTGCACATTTCAACAACTTTCACTAGGATTTGCCGGTGCAATCTAATGATAGTTCATCAATTTTTCCAAGACAATTTTCTCATAGCAAACAAACACAACCTATCCAAAATTCCATTCTAAAAGAACAATAAATGTGACCAGTTTGCATTACCATAAAATCTAAAATTATCAAATATTGGAGATGATGAAAAATAAATTTCACATGCAACAATCAAATACAACACAGATCAGAACTAATGAAAGGTATACTTTTTTAAGATCCAACTAACAGCATAATTCAAATGAACGGCAATATTGAAACCAAGTATAATAGTAGCTCAAAAAAGCAACTATTGATATTATAGTCAGTAAAATTTCAACTATAGAGGCAGCTAATGGCTTATTGTGCCATCTTTGCACCATCATCAGCCACTAATGGCTTAGTCTTATCCTACAGCACCCATAAAAGGCACTAGGTGTTAATAACAAGAAGCATAGTATAGGAAAAGATATTGTTTAACAATCTTACAACTGCAATAACAAACTGAAAAGTCATGTTAATTAGTAAAACCTCGAGCATAGAGGTATCAACAGTGAACTTGATTGCGTCAGCAACAACACATGATAGCTGAATAAGAATGTAAATTACACTATTAAATCTTAACCTTGTAAAGCTAACTATCTTCTCTTAGGTGGAAGGTTAACACTCATCCATACCTTAAACGGGAAGCTCCAAAGGCATCTGCAAATGCTAAGAAATGATTTATAGAGCCCATGTCGAATCCAACAACAAAAGCACGGGCATAAGCCATTGCTTGCTCTTTGCGTAGCACTGCTTTCCGAGTCTCTAAAACTCTTTGAAGCTGATGTCTGAATATACCCATAAATTCATAATCAACCCAAGAACAAAAGATGCTATCATTAATAAAATAAATCAAAGGGAAATACATGTGTGGCTCCATCTACTGCAAGTTTTGAAAGACCAAAATCAGAGACCTTTGCTCTCATGTGGTTGTCAAGAAGGATATTGTTGCTTTTCAAATCCCGATGGATGATAGTTGGAACACAACCTATATCACTACACCAAAAATACCCATTAGCAACGGTTTTAAACTGTGGGGGTAACCCATTGTCACGGCTTAGAGCCGTGGGCTGTAGAGGCGTCGCTAAATCCCCAGTAACGGCTAAAAACCGTGTCAAAAATATTAGCAACGGTTTTATCTCGAGGACGGTTGATGATTTAGCCACAGTTATAAACCGTTGCAAAAATCTTAGCCACGGTTCTAAGCCATTGCAATAGTTTTAGAAACAGTTATAAGTCGTGGCAAGGTATGGCCATGGTTTTTAGCCGTTGCAATAATTAGCCACGGTTTTAAGCCGTGGCAAATTTTTAATTTTTTTTTTGGTCACGGTGTTAAGCCAATGCAGTTCTACTGACAGTGATGCAATATAGGCAATGAAGAGAAATTACAGACTGAAGAACTTGTAATTGTAATTCTGGATTGATGACAGTAAATGGAATGAATTGTATTCAATAAGAAAGCTAATTTGAGATAGCTAATCTCCTGTAGAGCAAATGCTGAAGTGAACAATTTTCTTACAAATCAAATGAATCCCTTTTTCTCTCTTATGCTCTCTTATTATAGTACTACATTTATTGACAACTAATCTAACAGAAATCCTTCCTAAACAACATTACATGTAACAACATAACACTCTGCAACATATAGCAACCTGCTCCCTTTAGTAACAACACTTGTGTTAGCAGCCTGCATTCCATTCATGCACAAAAGAGATGAGGGTGATAATATGAAACTGTGTTTAGTTAAATTACTTATATTATTTTATGATGTTTTACAGTTGTTATATATAAAAATGTTGCTTTAAAGCCAATTCTTCTATATATAATATGGAGTAATATATGCATTATACTGCCTAGGGGGATAGGACCCATTGGGAGTAGGGTTGAGTCCTTACAGACTTTGAAAAGTCTGTTCTCTATGTTTGTAGCATCACGCCTAATGGTTATAAATAGAAAACATGTATTCTACAGTTATAAGTTTAAAACTTGCTCAAAATTCTGTACAACAGAGGGTTGATTTGAACCATATCTTGAAGTATGGACTTAAAGTACTTTTGAAGCTTCCTATCAATGGGGAATCTTTCTGATTATGTTATAGACAGTGACAATAACTAAAAAAGATTTTAGAAGGGTCACGCCCAAAGCCCTTTGAAAAGCTTTCCGTCACTCAAAAAGTTTTCGCAATATAATTCACTCATTCAAGAGAAGCCATGCAGGATCTCTATAAGGCAATGGCTATCTTAAAACTTATATGGGATCTCTATGACATCAAAACATTAATGAGAAGTACAAATATATGATGGTTATGGTATTTGTAGCACTTTTTTTATAAAGGTTAAAAAACCTCATATACAATTTTCTTGTTCACGATGACCTTAATTTGACAATCTTATCTAAAAAATAGTTGATGAAAGAATCGAGTTATTCATGAATTTGATAAGAAGTTGAGGACAGTGGCTTTGTGTTTAATGAGTAATGACCACTTCGATAGACACTAATATATAGGTATCCAACATTATGATATTAGGGACAAATTTGGTTTTATCTTTGAAGATAGTGGAGTCAATATCACTCCACGATTCTTCCATGGTTTAGGGTTTTCTGCAAAAATTTAATGTGTGGATCCCATTTTCTTCTTGTTTTTCATTTCTCCATGTAATGAACTATTCAAATATATGAGGATTTTGAGCTTTGGAGTACCTTAGTTCTTGCTGAATATGATCCTCTAGCGAATAACCCAGAAGGAGTAGTCTCCTCCGGTAACTCGTGCGTGTAAGGCTCATCATGAGGACTGAAAACTCCAAGCATCTCTGTCGTGCTATCAACTGAATAAAAAAAAATCCAAGGGATATAGAAATCAAGGAACTTCCTTAGTTAATCACAGCGAACTCTAAGATCAAAAGAGATAAAGAATGTACTCACCTTTGACACCAGTTTTCCAAACTGTATTGGTGTATCTTAAGCCAGAGACAATGTTTTGCTCACTTTGAAAGAGAACTTTAGGCGGTAATGGCTACCTTCTTTCAGTGTAAACAATGTACCCTTTGGATTTCCAGCCTCGGGGACTGGAAGAACAAGTTCAGGTCTATCAGGGGCGAGAATCATAAGGCATAGGATCTTGCATCACAGGAAGCTGAAGCATTATTTGGCTGGTTGTTACCATGATCCCTTGTAATCCTATGATTATCCAACTCCCTAACTGAATCCACTGCCACATTATTTGATGCAGAGGAACCTGTTGCTTTACTATTTTCTCTGGTTTCAAGACTCTCCATTAAGCGTGATACGCTAGCAATGCCAACATTTACCTCTCTCTTAACTTCTGAACCAATATCAGCCATGGAAGTGCTCCGAGAAAATAGCCCCTCCTTCCATCCTCTGGTATTCTTTGTAATGGAGTCTTTGTACCTGTAGACAGAGAAAAGTGAATAAATAAATAAATCAGCGAAAGACAAAATCAAAGATGAAGCCTGTATCATCATCATAGCCATATCCCTACCCCAAACAAAAGGAAGAAATAATTAAACATATCTTCTTAAAGTTTTCTGACTAATGAAAGACTGTAATTTTGATGGGCCTGCACCACACTACACCAAAAACCCCATTTAGCCACGCCAACCTGGCCACGGTTCTAAACCGTTGGTATATTTGCCACGGCTAAAAACCGTAGCTATATTTACCAACGGCTTAAAACCGTGGGTAAAAAAGACCTGGCCACGGCTTACAACCGTTGGTACATTTGGAACGGCTAAAAACCGTGGCTAACATTAGCAACGGCTCCAAACCGTAGCAATTATTTGAAACGGTTTAAAACCGTTGCAACAAAATGCTTTAGCAACGGTTCTAAACCGTGGCTACGCATAGAAACGGCTCAAAACCGTTGCAAAAACAAAATTTAGCAACGGTTCTGAACCGTGGCTATGGATAGCAACGGCTTAGAACCGTTGCAACAAAATATTTTAGCAACGGTTCTAAACCGTGGCTATGGCTAGCAACGGCTCAAAACCGTTGCAAAAAAAAATTAGCAACGGTTCTAAACCGTGGCTAGGTATAGCAACGGCTCAGAACCGTGGCTACATGAAAAGCTGAAAAAAATTTTGGGCGGGGTATATTGGCGCTCGACATTCCCTCCACTCGCCATCGACAATAATCTTCCCTCCTCCCCTCCACTCGACCTCGTCTCCTTCGCTGCTCCCTCCCTCGACTCGACTTCCATCGAAGCTTCCCTCCTCCCCTCCACTCGACTCGTCTCCTTCGCTGCTCCCTCCCTCGACTCGACTTCCATCGAAGCTTCCCTCCTCCCCTCCACTCGACTCGTCTCCTTCGCTGCTCCCTCCCTCGACTCGACTTCCTGCTCCCTCCCTCGACTCGACTTCCCTGCGCCTTCTTCCCTGCTCCCTCCCTCGACTTCCTTCCTCCCCTCCTTCCCTGCTCCTCCCCTCCTTCCCTGCTCTCTCGACTTCCCTCCTCCCCTGGTCTTCCCTCCACTCGGCGTCTTCAAATCAATCAGGCCCTCTCTCGTACAGGTACTCTCTCTCTCTCTTGTATTTTTTTATGAAATTAGGGTTCCGAACAAATTGCAAGTCTTTGAGCATTGTTGACTGTTGATTGCATTGATGTTTTCATTTTGGGAAAAAATAACTAGGTATACAATTGGATTGGGGAAGATGAAGTTTAAAACAAACTTTCAGTATTCCAAGTTTTTATAGATTTGATGTTGGTCGTTTCATATTTTTGTATTTAATTTTTAATTTGATACATGTATTATCCCCTTATCAGCAATAACAAGTGGACGGCAGACACGACCCCCATCTGAAGCTAGGTAAACACACCGCTGCCGGAAATTATAATTGCACAATGATGTCAATTAATAGCTTGAGATACTGAGAACATATTACAGATATAAAACTATACTTAAGGAAAAACAATTATGTAAACAAAAGCAAAATAAGAGATTATGTGATGGAAATAAGGCCTGGGAAGTATTTAATTATTCTATTATTTAGTTGGGTTAGGCCAGTTCAGCTCATTAGCACTAGTTAGGGAATTGTTAAGAGTTAGGATTACGGTCAGTGACTTGTTAGGCAAAGAATTTAGGTTATAAATAAGGCTTTACAACCATTAGGTTGATGAATATGAATTGATTTCTTTTATTTGAAATTAGGTTCATAAATTATTTAATTCTCGCTTAGTTGTAGTTTAGTTCTATCAGATAAGTATACTATTTTTAAAAATGGGTAGGATTTAGATCCAGCTGCTGAAATTCAAAGGATCCGGTTCCGGATATGGATACAGTTTTTAAAAATGGACCTGGATTTGGTTTACCCTTGGTCAGACCATTTATATTCTGGTTAGTTCACCCATGGGTGGGCCGATACACTATTTATTTTATTTTATTTTTTGCAAAAAACACAAACTGGACATCTCCTCCGTTCAAGCCCATGAAAGATATGCATGTGAAATACATATCAAGTTAGTGGGTGGATACATTATTTCTTTTATTTTATGTCTTGGAAGAGTAGTTGTTTTGAAGTATAGTTCAGTTTTTAGAACAGCATTTATGGGCTTATGGCATCATGTAAATGGTGATTCAAAATTTTGAGATTGAATTACTTGATATTTATTCACGTGTCTATTAGGTATCAAAGCCTTTTTAAGCTCTTTGGATTGATGAAATCGAATTATTTTCAAATGAGCACATATTGGATGAAGAAAACCAATTGTGGGGAAAAGACTAGGAGCATCACCGAGTTTTGTTATGGATTTTAGTGTAGAAGCCAAAGCGATGAGGGTGGTAAATTGCAAAAACAAATTGGAATTGGTTTGGGTTGCCAAAAGGTGGTTTCTTTTGCTTTTAGGTAGTTGAAGCCACAACAAGAATTGAACATGAGGCAGTGAAGATGGATGCAGTTCATTAGCAGTTGAGTATCTTCTGATGCTTCTCTTGCTGGTTGTGTAGTGTTTTTGGTGGAAACCCAAGTTGGGCTTTGTTGGTGTGGAGATTGAATTGAAAGAGTGGGATGTATAGACAGTGCAAATTGCCATATTTTTTTTTTTTTAAATTTTCTTCAAGAATTTCTCTAGCTGCTTTCAAGAACCTTCTCTTACTTATGCTTCTTACTTTCCTTTGGTTCCAAAGGAAAACTGAAGAATGTAAAGAAAATGAAACTAGTTTTGATAGAAGTAAGAGAAGAAATAGAATGTTGTGGAATGACTAGGAATGACGAAATAGAGCTTTGCATTAATCACATTAGTCCCAACACCAACAAAAAAACAGGGGAGACATTAGAAAGTCTTTGAGGGACTGCGGTGCACTCTTCATGTTGTGAAGTTGTATTACAAGACAGTAGGATTTGGAACTCAGTTGTAGTGTAGCAATGTCCAAGTTATTGATAGGCTGCTTCAAATGTACATCGACCCCTACAATAATGGGGCTACCATGGTTGTTGTAGTTGCATGATAATAATAGCTCTGTGATGTAAGAATCTTTGAAGGACTCTCCATCTGTTACTGTGGTCTTCACTGCAATTCCATTCACATTCACAGTGCAAGTAGTCATGTTTTGCAAGTGATTCATCACTTGCTTTAATAGTTTCTAACACTCACAAATGGGATTGATTAATCATTATGTCCATGTATTCATATGCCTGACTTGATCATTTGAGCATTTGAGTATTCATATGTCTGACTTGAATAAGAACCTCACAATCAGAATAAAAGAAATGAAACAGAGCCTATGAAGACTGTTTCTGAAGCAAATTCAAAGTTTTGTTTGTGTTGGATCTCATGCCGCAAACTTTTTTAAATTGATTGATATATTGTGTTTTGTTTACCCTCTGACATTTCTTTATGAGTTTCATATTGATTGAATATTAAACAGGGGTCTGAGAAGTAGAAGCATGCTTCATAGCAATGTTTAAGACATTTCTACAACATGTTGAAACAACTCTTAGCAAACAGCATAGCTTTTCATTTAGTTAGACATCCAGTACATTAACTTTTAATAATGAATAAACACACAATGTAGATGGGAATGTAGCTCCCAGAACTTGTGCTGTAAGCTATGATTCTCAACCCTCATTATGAAATAGGATAAAAGGGGCTCTTCGGTTTTAATCTTTGAATGTAAGGTATAGAAGAAGTTGCCCAGTTTCTTGTTGATATTGAATGAAATAGGATTCGGAGCCTACAACTATTTAAATTATGGAAAGTTTTCATTCAGATATGCCTGCTCTTTATTCACTATCTATACTAAAGCAAGTACGACCTTCATATTTTTTTAATCTTAACATCAATCTATCAAAATGGTCTATGAATCTCCTCTGAACTTGACTTCTTATTGAACATCAGTTTAACCCACTCCCAAGTGTTGGTATTCATCTCTTTGCATATCAATTGGCAGAATGATTAGTCTGTTGCTTCCTCCCATGCTAGACTTGATTTCCTTTTGCCATTAGGTACCGATTTCAAACTCTAAAATTCATAAGACTATAGCTGCTGACTGTAGACATATTTTATACATATAAAGAGTGAGTTAACTTTCATGACCGACAAAGGAAATTCAGAGGCTTTAGGCCTGTATAGAATATAATACTCATCACTACCAATTGTTTCTTTTTCTCATCTTGATTTTCATCATGAACCTAATTTCCTTAGGAATTCTAGGAGAGTGACCACACCCTTCCTTCTACATTGTCTATCCAACAATTCTGTCTGAAAGTAGTTTTTGTTAAGAAACTAATTACTTTTTTTAATCATCCTCATTATCATTATCATTAATATCTTCCCTTTTTCATACTCTATTTCGTCATTCCTAGTCATCCTAATCTTCTTATCTATAAATGCTTTATAAAAAACTATTTGTGGTGATATGTTGTGGAATGAAATTATCTATAAATGTGGTGTATATAGTTGATTCTTATATCTTTTTGTTTGATAATGGTTAATATCTATAACTGTCTTCATTGATAGAGATGGATAGTACTCGCGGCAATGATCTCTCCACCATTGATGTCACCAGATCTACAAATGATGACATTGAAGTTAAACAAACCATACAGTTCAACGTCCACGGTTTAGCAGTTGGACATGGTGCTAGAAATTTCAATAAAAACATTGGAAAGCTTGTTGAAACCCTGGTGCCCATCAAATTCAAGGGTTGGCACCATGTTACTGACAACTACAAAGAGGATGTGTGGAATGGCCTCAAGGTGAGATTTTACATATTTGATTTTCATAATGTCTTATATTATTTTCAACTTATATCTCAATGGCTTATTTGCAGCGTGAATACGACATTCCAAATTATGTGAAAAAGAGTGTGCATTTGAAAATGCCTGAATATTATAGAAGGTTCAAGGCACATCTTAGGAAGAATTATTTGGATAAGTATCCTACCATTGAGGAACAAGAGAAGCATGTTCCAAATGGTGTAAGAGAGGAGGATTGGAAGGAGTTTGTTCGCCATGAGAGCACCCCTGAAGCGAAGGCAATTAGAGACCAAAATGCAAAAAACAAAAAGGCTTCAAAGTATGTATGGGGGGTGGCCAAAAGAGTGCTGCAGAAGTAGAGTACGAAATGGTAATTGAGTTTCTAGCTACTAGTACAATATTATATACCATTTAACTTTATAGGCTGAGACTAATCTTTCAAGTATATAGGTTGAGAAGAACCCTGATGGAGAACCAGTCACACGCACTGACATATGGATTGCCTGTCACACGGGAAAGGATGGAAAACCTACGCGTGGTTCTGAACAATATATGGTATGTGCCCAATGATGTCTTTTATACCCAATTCTTAATTTACTTTGTAGTTGTTTGAATATTATTTGTGTCCTGATTTATTTTATTTTTTCATTATTTTGAAGGAACAAGTTAAAGCAAAAAAAGCTGCATTGCAAGAATCTTCAACTCAAGGTAACATTGACCTCACTATTGATGAGGATCCTCTAAGCCAAGTGTTTGGCCAAGAAGCGAGGGGA